>CAUYON010055546.1:0-11329 GCA_963573935.1 Arctocebus calabarensis
AGATTGGCTGGGGCCGGGTTCGAACCCGCCATCCTCAGTATTTGGGGCCGGGCACCCTACCCTTTGAGCCACAGGTGCCACCCTATAGTTTTCTTTAAAATACAATTAGTTTTGAACCTGTTATTAAAATCCAAATGTTTAAAAATTATAAAACTGCCACCTCTGTAATAGTTCTAAAGTTACTAGATTTAACTGTGAGCTTATCTAGAGAATCCAGTCTGCAGGGTACAGCCCATTTGTGCCTAAGGAAAAATTCTGAAAAAGACAAAGTCAAATTTCTAAGTTCACCTGAGCCTAAAAATGAGAAGGATCCCTGTCTAACCCTAAATGAGAAAATACTGTATCAATATTATATTTCATAAACTGTCCCTCATTTATAGAATGTAGTAGTTTGGTTGAAATTGTTTGAGAAACTGAATTTTTGTCAAAAAAAGAAATTCTTGCCTTTTAAACTTTCTAATTGTTAGTCTAGTCAAGTAAATAATTAACTCCATAATATACTATGATCCTGTTTTATAAAAAGTGAGTTTTTGAAAGAGAAAGAAATTAAATAGAAAGAAAGGTTTTTCTTTGTAACTGGCTGAATACAAAGTTTATCCTAAAGAAAAAGAAAAAAGAAATACTAAGAGAGACTAACAAACTCCCTCAAATTCAAATTCCTGATGTCTTTAAAAATTAATTACCTTTGAACTAAAAGCAGACTTTTAGAACTTTGATTGAAAAATTAACATGTTAATGAGTATTTCTAACATAATTTCAAAAAAAAAAAGAAATTAATTACATGAAACTAAGTTAATTTGTTTTGGCTTTTTGTTTGAAATATTGCTAATTCTTGTGTTCTGTTTTCTATAAGTCAAGAAAACCATTTTCTATCTGTTAAGCTATTTGTAGCTTTTCAAGCAATGTATATACTTATGAGCAGAATTTGAAACATGTATTTTTTTTCTCTCCTTGATTTCTCGAGAATTTGAACGCCATTTGTAAGTATTCTTAGTTTCTGACAATACAGTTATTTGCATAAGTTCAATAAGAATCTGTTTTGTTCTATAGGACACGAAGACACTGGTTATTTTACCAAAGCTTTGGCTGGAATAGCATTTCCAGAAGTGTCCAGACTGTATTAAGGAATTAAGGTTGACTTTATAAAGCCAATAAAAAGCCCTTTGGAAAAACTGACCAGATACCCATGAATAATATTTCCTGATCTGTGGTAAGTAACAAAGGTCGCTTTTTGACAGATCTAGGAATTGAAATATGCTTGGGGACCTCAGGAAGTGAAGAATTTACCCAATGCATACAGGTATCTAATGGCACAGATGAAACCTGGGCTCATGAAAGGCTTAGGTCTAACCTGAAAATTCCTTATAGAAATTTCCAGCAAAGCCAATTTTAAAAGAAGAATCTAAATAGCTAATAATTAATCATTCTTACTGTACTTTATGCAAATAATTAGGCTCAGTATACTGGCAGTACAGTTTAATATTTTGGTAACTAAGTTCTGCTATAATTTATCTTTAGTAAAGAGAAAAATTGGAGACAGAAATGATTAAAAAAAAAACGCTGCAGCCCACCTGTATTAAATCCCAGCCTTGTCTGTAATGTCAACTCATAAAATAAAACATAACTATTTTACTAAACTGATTTATTAAATGGAATTAAGAAACTGGCCAAGGAGTATAGAATTATATACAATAATCATATTTGCTCTGAAACTCTGAAACTCCACAAAAATTACCTATTGGCCACACTAGAAAATTTCTATAATAAATATTATCAATTATGTAAAAACTCTTAAAACTATTATCTTAAAAACTGTGCTAAGTTTATAAGTAAGAATACTAATATTCTCATTATGTAAACCTTAGCCTCAAAATCCAGAACTTGTAAATATTTGGAAATAACTACTAAAATAGTTTCATACTCTTAAAACAATCAATATGCCCTGCTTCAGCCACATAATAGAAGCTGGCTGGTCCATGCACAGCTGAAGCCTGAGGAAACTCCTTGTGGAATTTATCTTAATTAAACTTTAAACTTTATGAAAAGAAACAATATATATGATCTATGTACCCACACCACTCCTCCTCCTCCCCCTGCAGTACTGCTTTATTGCTTATATTGAAAAGCGAATAAGCATTATCAAACTGACAATGATTAAGAAATCAATATGACCCTGTGCCGGACCTCATACCCACCCATCAGTCAATGATTTGACTAATTAAGAAGAAAAGGGGGGACTTGGCTTGGCGCCTGTGGCTCAGTGGGCTAAGGCACCAGCCATGTACACCTGAGCTGGTGGGTTCGAATCCAGCCCGGGCCCACCAAACAATGACGGCTGCAACCAAAAAATGGCCGGGCGTTGTGGCGGGTGCCTGTGGTCCCAGCTACATGGGAGGCAGAGGCAGGAGACTCACTTGAGCCCAGGAATTGGAGGTTGCTGTGAGCTGTGATGCCATGGCTCTCTATCTAGGGTGACAGCTTGAGGCTCTGTCTCAAAAAAAAGAAAAAAAAAAAAAGAAAAGGGGGGACTTGTTAGGTCTAGGCTAAAGTAGAAAAATACCAGTTAACTCCTGACAAATTCCTGGGCTGCAAGCCCTCAACAAAATGCAGTAAGTCTGGTTCACTCACAAGACAGGTGGGAAAGTACTAACTTCTTGCTTGACTAACTCCTGGGCCTGGGAAATGAACTGACTGTCCCCAGACTAATCTTTAAACATGTTTGGTGAAGAGAATACTGAGACAAAGACGTATGGAGGGAAAGTACTGGAACTAAAATGTATGGGAAAATATTAAAGATGTATGATGTATGGCTAACTTAACTGCACACTTCTGCTTCTGTATGATGCTTGCTTGCTATTGCCCCCCTCTCCCCCATGCACCTGGACAGCCTGCGTGCCAACCAAGCCTTCAAAACCTGGTTCCTTGAGCACTCGGGGCTGCTGCTCTCAGAAACCCCATGTTGGGACACTGAAGCAGTCACCAGCTGGCTCTTCAATAAAAGGGGTCTGCTGTAATTTGCCTTGTTTGGCAGTGTGGTCTTTGTCAAACTCCTGGGCACTACACACTCCAAGGTCAGAAGGGATTGACCGTCTGGCATGGGACAGATTGCTATAATTTACTCACTTACTGTCTCTGTACCCTGACTACAGTGTAAGCTCCATTTTTGGTTCATTACTGTATCCCCGTACCTAGAACAGAGTAGGCACCCAAATATTTGTGGACAAATTAATGTCACTAACTTCAGTAATTTCACAGCTGAATATGCAGTAGAAAAACTCTCACACAAGCTCAGAGGCTAGCTTTGTAATCCCCCTCTACCTACCCTCAGTTTTCACTTCCTATTTATGAAATCCTGAATTCGGAGACCTTGTTTAGAAGCGACATAATAAAAAATAACAAAATGCCAGAAAAAAAAGAGATGAGATTGGCTAAGAGAAGTGGCTCACACCTGCATTCCCAGCACCCTGGGAAGTCCAAGCAGGAAGATCCCTTGAGCTCAGAAGTTCGAGACCAGCCTGAGCAAGAGCAAGACCTCCGTCTCTACTGAAAACAGTCAGACGTTGTGGCAGGTGCCTGTAGTCCCAGCTACTCAGGAGGCTGAGGCAGGAGGGTTGCTTGAGCCCAGGAATTTGAGGTTGCTGTGGGCTGGGCTGACTCCATAGCACTCCAGCTTGGGCAGCAGAGTGGGACTCTGTCTATAAATAAAGAAATAAATGAATAGGACTTCAAACCAGAACTCAGAATTTTTTTTTTTTTTTTAAGAGACTGAGTCCTACTTTATCGCCCTCGGTAGAGTGCCATGGCATTACAGCTCAAAGCAACCTCCAACTCCTGAACTCAAGAGATTCTCCTGCCTCAACCTCCCGAGCAGCTGAGATCACAGGCGCCTATCACAATGCCAGGCTATTGTTTGTTGTAGTTTGGCTGGGGCTGGGTTCATACCTGCTGCCCTTCGTATATGGGACCAGCACCCTACCCACTGAGACACAGGTGCTGCCCCAGAACTCACAATGTTTTCAATATTTTATGGTAATTTATTCCAATTAAAAAAATGTTAAGGGCAGCACCTGTGGCTCAAAGGAGTAGGGCACTGGCCCCATATACCAGAGGTGGTGGGTTCAAACCTGGCCCTGGCCAAAAAAAATAAAAATAAATTTTAAAAAATGTTAATATGGGTGGTGCCTGTGGCTCAATATGTAGGGAGCCAGCCCCATACACCAAGGGTGGTGAGTTCAAACCCAGTCTCATCCAAACTGCAACAAAAAATAGCTGGGCGTTATGGCAGGCACCTGTAGTCCCAACTACTAGGGAGGCTGAGGCAAGAGAATTGCCTAAGCCCAAGAGCTGAAGGCTACTGTGAGCTGTAATGCCACACCACTCTACCAACGGTGATAAAGTGAGACTCTGTCTCTAAAAAAAAAAAAAAAAAATTTAGGGCAGCACCTGTGGCTCAGTGAATAGGGCGCCAGCCCCATTTACCGAGGGTGGTGGGTTCAAACCTGGCCCTGGCTGAACTGCAACAAAAAAATAGCTGGGGCTCAGAGCCTGTGGCTCAACAGGCTAAGGCACCAGCCATGTACACCTGAGCTGGCGGGTTTGAATCCAGCCCGGGCCTGCCAAACAACAATGACAGCTGCAACCAAAAAATGGCCAGGCATTGTGGCAGGTACCTGTAGTCCCACCTACTTGGTAGGTGGAGGCAGGAGACTCGCTTGAGCCCAGGAATTAGAGGTTACTGTGAGCTGTGATGCCACAGCACTCTATCCAGAGTGACAGCTTGAGGCTCTGTCTCAAAAAAACCAAAAAAACCAAATTTAATACATTTGTGTTATTTTGTGTGTGGGAAACCAGCTTACATTTAATTTTAAATGTAAAATTTTAAAATTGTGCAAGTATTTTGACATTTCCCCTATATTTAGTCTCTCTTTTTTTTTGAGAGGGTTTGAACCTGGCCCCAACCAAACTGCAACAAAAACATAGCTGGGCATTCTGGCAGGCGCTTGTAGTCCCAGTTACTCGGGAGGCTGAGGCAAGCGAATCACTTAAGCCCAGGAGTTGGAGGTTGCTGTGAGCCCTGACGCCAAAGCACTCTACGGAGGGTGATACAGTGAGACTCTGTCTCTAAATATATATATATAAAACCCATCAACAAAGGGTGGTGGGAGGCAGGAAAATAGGAGAGTAAAAGGCACAGGGGGAAAACAAAATCCAGGCACAGGGATGGCAAGGGTAGAAATACCTGCAGAAAAACCTGCGGTCCTTTCAGACTCAGGTGGTGGTAAGAATCCACACTGGTGTCATAAAGATTCTGCTTTATGTGCACCAAAGACAGATCTTCCCATTCCTCAGAGAGAAGTGAATACGCAGAGGGCCCTTGGCAGCCTCCCACCTATCCCCTTTGGGGGGCAGGCAGCTCAGGCCTACAGCAGCCTTGGGTTTGGCAGGAGATGGATGTGGTGAAGAGAACTTCTCTGTAGAAGTTGAACTGCTCAGGGCAGACTGCAGGTACACTGTCTTGTGGGAGAGTCGGTTGCTTAAGAAGAGTCGCAACTGGAAGAAGTGCACTTTCAGGGTTCTTTGCTTCATTGGTGCTGATAATGAATAAAGAGGATAAAAAAGTGACAGCCGCTGATCTGCCGTGGGAAAAGCCAAGGACAAACCAAACCCAAAGTCGTTAAGGCCAGTTCTTTTCTGTGTTTTACAACCGTTGGTGCATTTCAATTCCTTTATTGAACCAACGATGTTCGAAGCAATACAGTAAGTACAGAAGGGGCATGTGAAGGAGACTGACTAGCTGACCAACAAAATGGGTGGAAAGAGGCTCAGGAACATTTCCTGGGTAAGGAAAAGAGCCGCACCAAAGAGCTTGAAAAGCATGTCAGCAATTGTCCTGCTGACTCGAGGGAATGGATGAGGCTTCCTCCCTGATACTTCAGATGCCAGGTCAGCTATATCCTGAAACCAAATATCTTCACAACCCCACTGAGCACACACGGGGAGCACCCAGAGGGCACTGAAAAGTGACGTGAGGATATTCCAGCCAGGACCAGACATCTCCGTGCAGTGATGGATCACTGATAATTCGGGCTGTTACTGACTGAAGCATAGGAATAAACATCCGATAGAACAAAAGGAGACTAAACCAGAATACTCCATTATTCCAAGCACAACCCTGGAAAATTCTGCTAACAACATGTGGCTCACTCTTGCTTCTGCTCCATGCTCTGGGCTCCCCTGTGCCAAGACACTGCTTGCCCTTCTGTGCTGCTCCTCTCTTGCTGGATTGGAGAATCTAGCTTTGAGAAGGTGCAAATACCACATAGGGAGTCTTTGATTCCCCTGGCAAGGTTCTAGAGCAGGGCTCCTCAAACTGCGCCCGCTGAGGAAATTGATCTGGTCAGCCGGGTGTTTTTGCCGCCGGTGCCTGTTCTGCTTAGCAGTCGACTCTTCTCCTGGTCGCAGTGTGCATATGTGGGATGTGCGCTGCACTCTCCCAGTCCCCTCCTCTCTATCTCTCGACTCCTCCACTCAGTCTCTGATGAGACTGAAACTCTTGATGGGAGGAGTCATGAGCTTGCCTGTGCAGAGCCTGCTGCTGCTTGAGGACTGAGGTAAGAACAAGTTAGGGCTCAGCACCTGTGGCTCAACAGGCTAAGGCACCAGCCACATACACTGAGCTGGCGGGTTCGAATCTGGCCCACCCACCAAACAACAACAACAACAACGGCTGCAACCAAAAAATGGCCGGGCGTTGTAGCGGGCACCTGTAGTCCCAGCTTCTTGGGAGGCAGAGGCAGGAGACTCACTTGTGCCCGGGAATTGGAGGTTACTGTGAGCTGTGATGCCATGGCACTCAGCACTCTATCCAGGGCGACAGCTTGAGGTTCTGTCTAAAAAAAAAAAAAACACTCAGGGAGAACCAGGCATAGACAAGCTTAATACAAGAGTGAATTAACAAACTCCAGGAATTCCCTCTCCTCAGGTCATATGTCAGACCTTCTCCAGGTCTGTATAACATCTTCATTCCTCCTGGAATTCTGAAGTGGTGGTTGTCATTCTCACCTCACTTTCCTTTTCTTTTCTTTCTTTTTTTTTGTTGAGAGAGTCTCTGTGTCACCCTCGATAGAGTGCTGTAGCATCACAGCTCACAGCAACCTCAAACTCTTGGACTTAATTGATTCTCTTGCCTCAGCCTCCTGAGTAGCTGGAACTATTGGTGCCCGCCACAACATGGGGCTATTTTTTGGTTGCAGTTGTCATTGTTTAGCAGGCCCAAGTCAGGTTCAAACCCTACTCACTGAGCTACAGGCGCCGAGCCTCCTTTTCTTTTTTTTCTTTTTTTGCAGTTTTTGGTCAGGGCTGGGTTTGAACCCACCGCCTCTGGCATATGGGGCCGGTGCCTTACTCCTTTGAGCCACAGGCACCACCCCTCCTTTTCTTTTTTAAAGGCTAAGTCAAGCAAAGCAGTGGAAGTAGAGAAGGAACAGATAGTCTGTACCTGGCCATGATTACTTAGTTGTAAACCACTGTACTCTAATCAGCTGCTCTTCTTTTTTGACCTTAGGACACCTTTACACTCTTAAAAATGGCTCGGCGCCTGTGGCTCAACAGACTAAGGCACCACCCACGTACACCTGAGCTGGCGGGTTCGAATCCAGCCCGGGTCTGCCAAACAACAATGACGGCTGCAACTCAAAAATGGCCAGCGTTGTGGCGGGCGCCTGTAGTCCTAGCTACTTGGGAGGCGGAGGCAGGAGAGTTGCCTGAGCCCAGGAATTGGAGGTTGCTGTGAGCTGTGATGCCACAATACTCTATCCAGGGTGACGGCTTGAAGCTCTGTCTAAAAAAAAAAAAAAAAAAATGACCAAGGTCCCCTAAAGCTTTTGCATGGATAATATTTATTGATAATTGCTGTAAGAAATTAAAACTTAGAAAAATTTTAAGTCACTTACAAGTAATCAACTTATTACACAGGGCCAGACTCATGCCTATAATCCCAGCACTCTGGGAGGCGGAGGTGGGTGGATTGCCTGAGCTCATGAATTCCAGACCAGCCTGAGCCAGGGTGAGAGTCCGTCTAAAACTAGCCAGGCATTGTGGCAGGCACCTGTAGTCCCAGCTACTTGGGAAGCTAAAGCAGGAGGATTGCTTGAGCCCAAGAGTTTGAGGTTGCTGTGAGCTATGACACCATGGCACTGTACCAAGGGTGACAAAATGAGACTCTATCTAAAAAAAAAAAAAAAACCAAACTAAAACTATTACACATAAGCATGAGAAGTATTTTTATGAAAAATAGCTATATTTCAAAAAACATTTGCACACACAAACTCTCTCTTAGTGAGAAGAGTGATTTTTTTTTAGTAGAGACAGAGTCTCACTTTGTCTCTCTTGGTAGAGTGCCGTGGCGTCACAGCTCACAGCAACCTCCAACTCCTGGGCTTAGGCAATTCTCCTGCAGCAGCCTCCAGAGTAGCTAGGACCACAGGTACCCGCCACAACGCCTGCTATTTTTCCGTTGCAGTTTGGCCAGGGCTGGGCTTGAACCCACCACCCTCGGTATATGGGGCCGGTACCTTAATTGCTGAGCCACAGGCACTGCCCAAGAATGATGTTTTACATTTTTGCAAATGTCTTTAACGTCTGGGTTCATAGAAGATGTCATGCCTTTCAAATTTGCTTCTGCCTTCGACCTGATGTGCTAGAGTAGAGTTCTGGCAAACTCCACTGTGCACTTGTGAATGAGGAGAAAGGCAAGTAACATCTCACTAGTGTTATGAGAATAGTTTCAACCTTCCCAAGCCTTCCAGTCACACTTCGAGAACCTCCTTTTTCTGAGAGAGGTTAGCTCCTCTCCTCTCTCCGTCCTTCCAATAATCACCATCTAGCAATTGTTTAAAAACTATAAAAACGTGACGGGTCCACTAGCAGTGGGGTTTATTAACATTAGTGTTACTAACGTTGATACACAACCCCCCCACTGCTAAATTTGGCTAAAAAAAAAATACAAAAACTTTACCCCGTATAGCTTTTGCCCTTTCTCCTGCATTTTCTTTCTTTTTTTTTTTTTGGCAGTTTTTGGCTGGGGCTGGTTTTGAACCCGCCACCTCCAGTACATGGGGCCAGTGCCCTCCTCCTTTAAGCCCCAGGTGCCACCATCTCCTGCACTTTATTATTATTGAGACAGAGTCTCACTATGTCACCCTTGGTAGAATTCTGTCGTGTCACAGCTCACAGCAACTTCAAACTCCTGGGTTTAAGCAATTCTCTTGCCTTAGCCTCCCGAGTAGCTGGGAATACAGGAGTATGCCACGATGTCCAGCTATTTTTTAGTTGGAGTTGTCATTGTTGTTTAGCAGGCCCGGGCTAGTGTTGAACCGACCAGCCTCAGTATATGTATGTGGCTGGTGCCCTGCTCATTGAACTTTGGGTGCCAAGCCTGCATTTATTTTATTATTATAGTTATTTTTTATTTGTTTTTTTGCAGTTTTTGGCAAGGGCTGGGTTTGAATCCACCACCTCCAGTATATGGGGCTGGCTCCCTACTCCGTTGAGCCCCAGGCACTGCCCTATTACAGTTATTTTGTTACTTAAATTTGCCAGGGGCCATGCTAATCTCTGTATCATTCCAAGTTCAGTATATGTGCTGCTGCAGTGAGCACTTCTGCATTTTACAGCCACACTTGAGAGGGCTACTCCCTCCTTTTCAGAGGCTACCCTAAGCCTGAGCTTCTCCCAAATGTAATGGGCAGTTTCCACTTTCCCCCATCCTTAACTCTCTGCTTTTAACACCATAATGGGTGGTTTTCTTCCCACTGCTCCAGGCACCACTCCTTGGTTTTTTCTGAATAACCTGCTTTTCACTATATTCATTTCCTGGGTATTATCTATCCCCAATGCTTCATTTCTTTTCTTTTTGGAGACAGAGCCTCAAGCTGTTGCCACCCTGGGTAGAGTGCCTTGCCACACAGTTCACAACAACCTCCAACTCTTGGGCTCAAGTGATTCTTCTGCCTCTGCCTCCCAAGTAGCTAGGACCACAGGCCCCTGCCACAACGCCTGGCTATTTTTTTGGTTGCAGCTGTCATTGTTGTTTGGCAGGCCGGGCTGGATTCAAACCCATCAGCTCAGGTACATGTGGCTGGCGCCTTAGCCACCTAAGCCACAGGCGCCGAGCCTTTTTGTTTTTTTGAGACAGACTCTGACTATCTTACTCTCAGTAGAGTGCTGTAGCATCACAACTCATAGCAACCTCAAATTCTTGGGCTTAAGCGATTCTCTTGCCTCAACCTCACAAGGAGCTGGGACTACACGTGCCCACCACAACAACCAGCTATTTTTTGTTGCAGTTGTTATTGTCTAGCTGGCCCAGACTGGGTTTGAACACACCAGCTTTGGTATATGTGGCTGACACCGTAACCACTGTGCTATGGGTGCCGAGCCCTCAATGCTTCATTTCTATTCATTTGCTGGTGACTCCTAAATTTCTGTCTTTAGCTCACACAAGTAGCCTGAATTTGAGTGATACAGTCAATGAGACAGAAAAATCTGATTGTACTCAGCTCCCTCCTTCAAGCCCCTGGGTGGCTTCTTAAGGCCCAGAATCTTTCAAGGTTCTTTATGATGTGTTGTGTTTTCTTTCTATCCTGAATATTGGGCTTACTATAGATTAGTTCATATAAAAAGAACTTATACATTCTAATTTATGATTGCCAATAAATCTCTGGATACAGGCTCGGCGCCTGTGGCTCAATGGGCTAAGGTGCCAACCACATACACCTGAGCTGGCGGGTTCGAATCCAGCCCAGGCCCGCCAAACAACAATGACGGCTGCAACCAAAAAAAAAAATGGCCGGGCATTGTGGTGGGCACCTATAGTCCCAGCTATTTGGGAGGTGGAGACAGGAGACTCGTTTGAGCCCAAGAATTGGAGGTTGCTGTGAGCTGTGATGCCGTGGCACTCTATCCAGGGTGACAGCTTGAGGCTCTGTCTCAAAAAAAAAAAAAAAATCTCTGGATACATATAAAAATAAAAATTTATTGTAACATAATTTCTTTTTTTTGAAGACAGAGTCT
The DNA here is from genome assembly GCA_963573935.1 of Arctocebus calabarensis. NCBI lineage: Eukaryota > Metazoa > Chordata > Mammalia > Primates > Lorisidae > Arctocebus > Arctocebus calabarensis. Next base: position 11,074 of record CAUYON010055546.1, read on the forward strand.
CAAGCTGTTGCCCTGAGTAGAGTGCTGTGACATCATAGCTCACAGCAACCTCAAACTCATGGGCTCAAGCAATCCTCTTGCCTCAGTTTTCTCTATTTTTTTTTTTTTTGAGACAGAGCCTCAAGCTGTGAGCCTGGATAGAGTGATGTGCCATCACCAGCTCACAGCAACCTCCAATTCCTGGGCTCAAGCGAGTCTCTTGCCTCTGCCTCCCAAGTAGCTGGGACTACAGGTGCCCGCCACAACGCCCGGCCAT
>CAUYON010055548.1:0-44307 GCA_963573935.1 Arctocebus calabarensis
GTGGTCTGTGCAGTGTAGGGGAGGGGACCAGGGTCAGTGAAGTGCAGAGGTATAAAAGTAGGAGCAGTTGATCTAGAGCTGCACCTTCTGGGTGTAAAACCTGCTCATCGCCACTTACTCACTTCCGCTAGCTCTCTGCGCCCCGCACCTGCGCCTCCGCCCAGGACCGCACTGCGTGGGCCGCTCCACATTTGTCGGCTCGCTGCAAAGAGCTTCCTTATTACAGAAGCTTGTCACACGTCTTATCTATATACAAATGGATGTTTAAATTAGCCCCCGCAAATGTATACATTTTAAAGATATAGAAACAACAGAGATTTATCCAAGGCCCTAATTGACCTCCACCTTTGAAAGCCATCTCCCCTCAGGAAGCCATTGCCTGGGACCTTCCAACCATGTGGAAGCCACTCAAGCAAACAGGAAGTCCCGCCCACAGGAAGTCCCGCCCGCAGGAAGTCCCACCTCAGGGCGGGCCTTCCCTCTTCAGACCTGAACCCTCCGGTGTGGCCCCTCCCAGGAACCTGTGGCTGCAGAGCACTTGAAATGCACCTGTTTTAAACTGACATGCACTGTAGGTGTAAAATACCTGACTTATTCTGAATAATTAGATCTGAGTAACTATTGAATCACAATTTCAAAAATAATCCCAGTATACCAATACTTTTTATGTTTAATTGCAGGCTGAGATGATGTATTTTGGCTAGATTGGGTTAAAATGTTAAAAAATTAATTCCACTTGTTTCTTTGTACTTCTTTTTTAACATGGTTGCTAAAAATTGGTAAATTCCATGTGTCTTGAGTTATATTTCTGTGGGGCAGCTGGCCTAAGTGTCTCCCTCTTTACATATGCATAGTGATTTACACTTTCCAAGGAGCGTTCCCCTTCCTTGCTTCTTTTGATCTCACAACAACTCCATATGGTTAAAATTTTCCCATCTCCATTTTATGGACAAAAATGGGCTTCTTGGAGAGATAGGAGACTAGCCTTTTGCTGCTTTCAGGGGGTGTCCCCTGCTGCCCTAAGAATCCACTGACCTGCCGTCCCAGTTGAGGGCTCCCTCCATTGCCCACGTGGGCTTGCACTGGCTTTGAATTGCACCCAGTGTCCTTGGAGGTCTAGCATCCAGGGGGACACCTGGTTCTGACCTTATAAGCCTCAGGGAGCAGCAGAGCAACTGGGGAAGGGGTTGGGAAGGAAGGCAGCTGCCCTCACTGCCCTCTCCTGACCGGACCCCTCCACGCTACACCTCCGCCTGTCCTCTCGGGCCCCCATCTCCCCATGCCCCACCTACCCACAATCCTCCGGTGCTGAGCTTCCTCACCCTACGGCTGTCCTCACCTCTGCAGTCCCACTTCACTGCCCAAGGAGAGTCGGGCCCCATGAGAAGGAGGAGGCGGCCACACTGCCTCTGAACAGCTCTGTTTCCATTAGGGCAACTGTTGACAGGAAGATGTCACATCAGAAGATGGATGCTGGTTTTGTCCTATAAGTCCTAAGACCTTGGTGCTCAAGGTGGCCCCAATAGACCTCCTCTCAGTAAATTACTGCATTTATTTAGCCTGGGAAGGGTTGTGTAGTGAGCCCTCCTGCCCTGGAAGTGGCCGTGACCGACACCCCTGTGTGGCTATTTGGGTAGGGCTGTCCCTGGAGACACTGCTGTCTAGAAGCAACATCAGTGTCAGCTGGTTCAAATCTCCTGTCTGCTGGCATTTCCGTAAGCATCAGAACCGTATCTTGTTATTCCTTTCAGTCTTAGGTAGATATGGCCTCAATAGAACATTTTAACTGAGTTAGGACAAGATAGTACGCGAAGAGACCACAGACTTAGAACCCCCCAACTCAGGACACCTCTCCCAGCCCCCACACATGTTCTGGGTAGGAAATAACAGCCATTCCTTACAGTGTGTCCTCATGAGCCCGGCGCTGTGCTCCACACAGCCCTCACTAGGATTTAGTAGCCTCATTTCCCCAATAAGGAAACTGAGATGAGGGCGGAGGGAGTGACAGCCAGGAATGGTGGCAGGAGAACTTTCAGGGGCTGTGGTGCGGGGCAGCCTCTGCGTAATGAGGGTTATGTAACCAGGAGGCACCGTTGCATTCCCCTTCCCTGCACACTGATTACCAGGTTGATCAAGAAGTCAGGGCACAGCCTGCTGAGAGATGCTGTTATGGTAAGTCTGGGCTGGAGGAGGTGGACTCCTCGAACCCTGTTGCTGAAGGGGAACATGATCCGGCCACCGTGGAGAGCAGTCCAGCTCTTCCTCAGAACGTTAGACCAGAGCAGCCACGTGGCTCAGCAATCTACCTCACATCCCAAATGATTGAAAACAGATTCTCAAGCAAAAAGGTGTACACAGATATTCACAGCAGCCTAGGCCTGGGGAAACAACCCAAGCGCCTACCAGTGAATGCATGGAGAAACGAAACGTGACCGATTTGTACCACGGAATATGACTGACTCAAAACGTGACCGATTTGTACCACGGAATATGACTGACTCAGCAGTGGAAGGAAGGGAGGGGATTCCGATCCATGCTACAACGTGAGTGAGCCTTTAAAAGCTTATGGGAAGCAAAAGAAGCCAGACTCAAGAAGACCACATGTTGCATGATTTGTTCCTATGATACATTAGAACAGGCAAGTCCAGAGAGACGGGAAGAATTATAGTGGTTGCTGGGGCTGGAGGACACGGGAGAATGTGGAAGGACACGTACCGGGTCTGGGTTTCCTTCTGAAGTGACGGGAACACTTTGGAACTAGACGGAGGTGAAGCACAGCAGTGTCAACGTACTAAATGCCACTAAACCGTTCCCTTTAAAATGGTCGATTTTATGCTATGTTAATTTCACATCAATAAAAAATAAAATAAAAATAAGCCTGGGGCCACTGGACGCCAGGCTCCCCGGGCTGCAGGTTAAGTTGTAACTGATCCTGCCAGCCGCTCATGTGCTCTCTTTTCCTTTTCATGGAGCAAGACCCTAGTCTCTTGCTGCCCATGGGATGGAGGGACGCTTCTGACCCAGGGAGAGTGCAACTGCTGAGGCTTGGGTCTGGGGCCAAACACCCCCAGCTTCATAAGCACCCAACCCACTGAAGCCAGGGGCCCCGCAGCCCTGCCCCAGACTAGGATGCATACAATTCCCAGGTCCCAGAGGGTTTTCACTGCCACAGAAAGCAGCTCTCCTTCTCTCGGCTTTCTTTCAGTCACCGTGGGGAGTTTCCCAGCCATTTCCCCTCCTACAAGCAGCAGGCATCTAGTGCCTCCTCCCCCTGCCTCCCAGTTCCCTTATTCAGCCTCTCCAGCAAAGATTGATAATTACCAGAGAAGGGTCCCCACCTCCATGCTGGGACCCTCTAAAGGAAAGTAGATGCTTTTACAGAAAAAGATCAGTTTCTCCATTTTTATAAAACCCGGCAGCTGCCCTCCCAATGTCTGGTTAATGAATTTAGAGCTCTCTTCTGGGCCAGGCTCAAGGTGAAGGTGTTAAGAAGTGAAGTAAGAATGGTCACTAGAAATTCCTGCTCCTTAAGTTAGAAAAAGTAGGTGAAAGTCATAATACTCCAAGGCAGCAAATATGTGGAGAGATGGGTACACACTTACACTTCATATAGGAGGGCAGGCCGTCTCTCTCTCTCTCTCTCTCTCCCACCCTCCTTCCCTCCCTCCCTTCCTTCCTATTCAAAGTCTTATTCCGTTGCCCAGGCTAGAGTGCAGTGGTGTCATAGCTCACAGCAACCTCAAACTCTTGGGCTTGAGCAATTCCCTTAACTCAGTGTCCCAAGTAGCTAGCCCCACAGGCGCCCACCACAATGCCCAGCTAGTTTTTCTATTTTTAGTAGAAATGGGGTCTTGCCCTTGCTTAGGCTGGTCTGGAACTCCTGAACTCACTCTGGCCTCCCAGAGTGCTGGGATCACAGGCGGGAGCCACCACACCCGGGCCCTTCAGACCTCCCTACAGGCTGATTTGGAAGTACATGCCAGAGCTCAGAAACCTTCAGCCCCTTTGGATGTGTAACTCCGTGTGGAATCTACCAAAAGAAATAAACAGGCAGGTTCACCCTGATTTATGCCCAAGGATTTACATTGACATCATCATTTATAAAGGTGAATATTCAGGAACAGACAAGGTGCCCTGATGGCTTACATAAACATAAAATGTACTACTGGGGAGACACTAAAATTATGTCCTTGCCGAGGTTCTGTCCTGAGTTTTCCACTCACCGGCAGCACCACCTTCCTTCCCCAGATGCCACTGTCCTTGTTTTCCACAAGAAGACTTGATTTTTCAATTTTAAAACATGAATTTCCCAGATAATGTTTAAAGAACTAGAAACATTTCATGATGAAACAGTAATGAGAAAAACAAAATCTAAAATTCTATGTATAATAATTCAATCTGTGTTTAAAACATATACAGAGAGAGACGGACATGAATTATTGCAAAATGCATAAAACAGTGAATTTGAGGATGCCAGGGTTATAGCTGATTAATAAATACTTTCTTAAACATCTCCAGTTCCTAATAAACTTTCTATAATGAAAGTTTTGTTTTATAATCAACCTGGTTACTCATTTCACAATTGAAATAAACATATGTTTGTTTTGAAAGCTGCCCATTGTGAACTAAAATGGTATTAAGGAAAACATAGGAAGAAAGAAGATTATAATACATCACATTTTTTAAATTAAAAGATCGCATGTTAAGAGTCATCATTCCAAGAGGCAAGAGTATGTTGGGGGAAAAACTCTGATTTTGTGGGTCAGGAGACTGGGTTCCAGGCCTGCTGTGGGAAAAGAAGATAAAATGCCTACCTCACAGCTGTGATATCACTGGGACAATGGCTGTGGACTCTTTCCAAGCCTCAGGGAGGAACCTTGAGTTTGGGAACTTCGAAGAATGGACAGTTCTTCCTCTTCTGGGTGGAATCAGTTTGCTCAATTGTCCTGTGGAGAGAGGGGAAGCCCTGGCTCAGAGTTCTGTCCCCACCGGGCCAACGACACTCCTGCCCGGGCCGCCTTGTGACACCTTAATCCAGGCAGGGACTTGGGGATGGCTCTAAGGCTGACCTCCACCTGGACGCTTGCCCTCTCCCTGGGCCTCAGTTTCCCCCATGTGAAGTAGGGGGTCTGTGGGTCAGCGTTCCTGAAACCTCCTCACTCAATTCCATCACCACCATCGTAAGCGGCACTTCCTGCTTACCCAACCTGCGTCGTTTTAATTAAAAACTATAACAGGAAACTTTCTGTGGCTCTTGTAAGTGGAAAAGGATCACCCGCCAAGGGCCATGCAAGTACATACAGTGAAAACCAAATAACATTATTGAACACCAGTGACCCTGCAGCCTGATGAAGTGGGACGCCAAAGACCAGAGCTTTTTCTTAAAAAAAGCAGGAAGCTGTCAGACAAAATGGCAGTGAAGGGACACTGTTCAATGTGATCAGAAAGATGGCCATTCCCACTTGCAGTGAGATGTCCTACTCCCCTGCCTTGCAGAGATGAGCTGCCGTCCCACCGTCCCGGCCACCCCGCCTGCTCTCCGGGACCCCAGCAGGCTTCCTGGGCTGCAGGCCCACTTGGTTTTCATTAGGCCCCAGGACAATGGAGGGTGTTAAGCTGTTTATTATTTCAAGTCAGCAGAATTAGTGGAGACTTCAGGCAGGTTCTTAAACCCTGAAATCCAGCCTCCTCGGAGCAACGCAAATTACAAATAGCTCTCCAATCTCTTATTAGTGATGCTCGTAACTGTTGAAAGATCATAGGCCATTAAGGGGCCCGAGAAACCAAGACATCACCACAGAGCCTGCCCCAGAGCCAGGCGCAGGGCTGGACACAGGGCAGGCTTTCCCAGGGGAGGACACACGGCTGGTGTGACGGCACCACTTCCCACTGGACACCAGGTGCCAGACTCGGGCAGCCTCCTGTTGTTCATCCCCTCTCTCCTCCACCCTGCCCAGGGGGAACATTAGGCCCATTTTGCAGATTTTTTAACAGAGCTCAGCAGATTAAGTTGCCCTGTAGGAAAGCATCTCTTGTGCATCCACTGAAAATCTCATTCGAGCCGCCGCATGAGGTGGGAGGCATGACTGGGGCTCTGGGGACCTGGATGAGCTCAAGGGAAAGACCTGTCCACCTCCATGGGACGTAGGTTCTCTCAGGGGAGTGTGGCCGTCAGGCAGAGAGGATGCAGGGAAGAAAATAGGTGAGAGAGAATAAAAACATAGCCCACATTGTGGCGGGTGCCTGTAGTCCCAGCTACTCGGGAGGCTGAGGCAAGAGGATCGCCTAAGCCCAAGAGCTGGAGGTTGCTGTGAGCAGTGTGACGCCACGGCACTCTACCCAGGGCGATAAAGTGAGACTCTGTCTCTACAAAAAAAAAAAAAAAAAACTTTGACCAAAGCCAAAATAATAATGGCAATCACCCATCCGTGTGAGGGCCTACAGAGACAGGCAAGGCTGAGGGCGGGCTGACGAGGGGTCCTCGAGCTGGACGGCCCAGCTTCAGACCTCAGCTCCACACAGGGCCGTGGTTACGTGGCGCCTTGTGCACCAGTGTCGGCATCTGAAACCTCAGCCTGGTGTGAGGACGACGTGGTGACAGCGAGTGCCCCCCGTGTGATGTTTTCATCGTTATGACTCTGTGCAGGTCCGGGGGGCCCTGGGCCAGGCTTCTGTGAATATAGGGGATTCTCACCTATATTATTGCAGGAAAAGCTTTCACCTGCACGGAGGAGCCGGGGTGGGTGAGGCCTGTAGGACTGAGAGGGTGTCAGGGAGGGACCCCAAACAATATCTCCCAGATCTGCCCTTCCCTGGAGACGTAGCCCCCTGCCCCGGCCTCAGGCGCTGGCTCTGAGGAAACTCCCTCCCCTGAGGAAGGGCACTGAGGCACCCTGTGCTCCGCACACCTGAGTCCGGTGTGTGAGAGGGGCTGTGTGTCCTCCCACCATCACTGTAAAGCAGAGTCAAGAGGGCAGAGGGTCACTGCACCAGCCAGGCCCCCAATCTGCTCAAAGGCCGCTCTTACTTCTTTTTGTCTCATACCCCAAGTTCCATCCCAGCAAAGATCGGTTTGCAGTTTCCAGAAAGGCGTCTTCTCTTTGCTCTTCACAATCCACTCCCTCAGGGCTCGGGAGGGGAAGGAACCGCCTCAGCCCGCCCTGCTGCAGAGAAGGGAAAGTGCCCAGCAGCGGGCACTTCGAGGCCTGCCTCACGGAAGAGGAAAGTCAGGCCTCCGAAAGGAAAAGTGGCCCAGAGCACGGCTCAGCTGAACACCGCCACCCTCTCCTCTCGGCACCACTGCTGGGGGGAGCTCAGGGCCTGACCACCTGGGTTTGCATCTGAGCTCCGGAGCTTACAACCGTGCACCCTGAGGCCACTCATCTGTGCCTCACTTACTCTGTCTATAAAGTGGGCACGTGAAGTACCTGCCCCACAGGGTGATGACCAGCGTGAAACGAATTCAGCTGGGAAAGGATCCAAAAAAATCGAATTCAGCTGGGAGAGTTTAAGTAGGCTGATGGAACGGCATAATTACTTGAAACAAATAACCGTGATTTATGCATCATTTCAAAAAGATTTGTATTTTTCCCAGGAGCCATTTAAAGTTTGTCTTTTGTTTTGCCCTGCTGCATTGACTAAAGAAAAGAAAGCCACATGCTGATAAAAGGAGGCACCCTTGGGCCAGTCCCCAGCACACGCTCATTTGGGTGTCAAGGCCCTGGGCAGGGTCCCTTTCATGAGGGGCTGTTTCGCTTTCCTTTAGACCTGACCAGCCAAAGGGACGGAAGAGATGTGAGCATCGGGGCACTATTTCCCGTGCTGAGAGTGTTCTGCTTCTCCACGAACCAGCCCCACGTGCCCTCACTCGGAGGCTGGGGACGTGCTGGTCCATGGGGCGCCCTTAGAGTTAAAGACACAGAAACAAAGCCTCTGAAGGCTCCAGTTAGCTGCATGGACGTTTAATCCTCCATCTGTGATCGAGAAGCTGAGGCACAGGGCAGCAGGTGAAAAGCAACTCTGGAGCAGGCCCGTGCCCAGAAGTCTCAGTCCTGGGGTGCAGCCAGCATCTGGCATCTGTACTGCAAGCTCTCAGGGGGCTGAGAACATGGGGCAGGGATGTGAGGCTGGATGGGACAGGCCTCTGCAGCAGAAGGGCTTTGCCAAAGGGCCAGTGGCATGACGCAGGACCCCCTTCTGACCTTGCTTCATCTCTGCACTTCCCAGCCAGCCCACCTGCCTCCCTCTCACTGGCTGTTAATGGCTCCCGGGCCTCACCCTCCCCACGGGTCTCTAACCCTAAAGCCTTTTCAACTCCACTGTCTTATCCGCCCTCCCTGCATTCCATCTGTTGCCCCTTCATCTGTCCGCTTTCTGATTTCTCTTCCCGGGGGTGTCCCAGGCACCCAGTCCTGAGTTATCATCTCCTTCCGGGCCTCAGCCCCTCTACTTTGATGCTGAAGAGGTGTAAGGTCACTGCAGGCCCCAGCAGGGAACAAAAACAGGCTTCCCGGGCTCTGATTGATTAATGGAAGCCTTGTGGCCTGGGAGGGCGTGTCCCACCCCACCTGGAGTCCAGACCCCCTGCGGACCTCCTGCCCTGACGCCTTCACTCACACTCTCCCTGCTAGCCCCAAGCACAGAGTGAATCTTCAGTCTCTTTTTCTTGGGTTTTCTCTGGTTATGGATATCAAGGTTCAGCTGGAAGGTGGGGGAGTCAGAGCCCAACCTCTGGATCCTCAGTTCCCTTGGTGTGGCCATTTGCTGCCTCCCTGCGGGTCCGTTCAGTGTCCATCTGCAGGGCCACTGTCCCTCCCAGCAGTGTGCACAGTGGGAGGCAGTGTCCGCTAAGGAGGGCTCAGGGAGGGGGTGTGTGAGACGCACCTGGGCTCAGGGCTCCCGACCCGTCCTGCTCCTTGGCGCATTGCAGACACATCTGCGGGGTGATTCATTCGCTCCCCTCAGTACCATCCAGTGCGACTTAAAGGAAGGAGCCAGGCTGAGTCTCCACAGTGCTCTAACCTGACAGATAAACGGCTCCTCTGTCTGTGCTGGAGTTGGGGACGCGATTTCCCAGGCAAGGGCCCTAGGGGAGAATCAGGGAGAGATCTGCTGTGTCTTCTGGCAACGCAGGGACGTCATCAGCCACTTCAGAGCCATCAGGTGGGTCTGTCCGGTGGTGTCCTGTTCCAGTCTGTGCATCAGGTCATCAGATGATTAAAATAATAAAGAAGTGAACAAAAATATCAACTCATCTTTTCAAAGTACCTTTTATTCTGAAGACCACTTCCAAGGGTGAAAAAAGAAAGACAGGTAGTCGGTAATTTGCTTCCCCAAGTTCACAGCTTACACCGCAGCTTGGGTGGGATCTGAACCGGTTTCCTGAAGGGCTGATGTAGTGGTGGCTCTCAGCCCCGTCCCCATGTGCCACAAGGACTTCAGGAGTTAAGAGGAGGCTCCTTGAGAGGAGCAAAGAACCTCATTGTGGGGACAAGACTGAGCGCTTTTCCCTTAATGCGGAACAGAAATAAAGGCGTTCCCACAGTCATGCAGAAAGTGGGGATAGACAACCGATCTCCCACCTCACTCACCTCAGAGGAGACCACAAACCCAGCTCAAAACCGGCTCGCAAATCATACACGTGTCTGGGGGGGGGGGGCTGACGAACGTGGGGAGGGGGGATTTCATATTCCAAATGATTTTTTTCTTTTGAACATAGACATCTGGTGTCCTATAAATAAAATTCAAAATATAAATATTGTAAAGCCCATTAGAGAGTGGTTTCACGTTTGGTGAGAGCACGGGTCAGCTGCTGACCCACTGCACCGTGGTGGGAAAACATCACCCCAGACGTGGGTGTTCTGGGCTCCAGCAGCCACCCATGTCCCATGGAGGCTGCACTGTGCTGTGTCCTCCGAATAAACATTAAAACACGGGTCAATTGTCGTGTATTTATTATGTTGCATGAATGGTTTAAAGTTGCTGCCTGAAAACCTTTCTGCTTTCATTTTATACCTGGGGAAAAGAATGCTCCATGGGGGGAGAGACGCACACTTCCCCTTGTGAGAACACAAATCCCTGTGCTCACTGCTCAAGCCTCAGGACACGCACCCGGCCAGATTCGAAGATCAGGTTCTAAATGCTCTTCAAAAGACATTTTCCGTTTGAGACGTATTAAACACAAGCTTTATTTAATAATGCTCCATTTGACTTATCCAATTTAAATATTTGCTCTGATCAGCCATCACTTGATTCTGGCTTCGTTTAAGGCTGAGGAATAATTTCTCTGGCTTATTTTTCTTCGGTGCCAGGTTGATTCTGGAGGCAGAGTAACTGCTCTCAAGTTCCCTTCGTTTCTCTTACCCATGCTGCGGGTGGAAAGGGGCAGAGCCATGAAACCCTCTACCCAGGGCTGCTTCATTATGTAGACAAGGTTCGCCCCTGTGTCTGTCTGGCTGAATTCAGAAAAGAGCATTTAGAAGACTCCTCCTCTGCAGAGAACTGTAAAGAGAGGTTTTTGTTTTTAAAGGAGAACATTAGAAGGTAAAGAGATTCCCCAAATGGTGAACTTTTATATTATTTTATTTTATTTTATTGAGACAGAGTCTCTCTGTCACCCTCAGTAGAATGCTGTGGCATCACAGTTCACAGCAGCTTCAAACTCTTGGGCTTAAGTGATTCTCTTGCCTCAGCCTCCCAAGTAGCTGGGACTATAGGTATGTGCCACAAGTCCCAGCTATTTTTTGTTGTTGTTGTTGCAGCTGTCATTGTTTAGCTGGCCTGGGCTGCTTCGAACCCGCCAGCCTTGGTGCATGTGGCTGGCGCCGTAACCCCTGTGCTACAGGCGCTGAGCCTGGTAATCCTTTTTGAGATACGTTCTCCTGTCTTCCCTCGGCTTTTCCCCCACTTGGGGATTTTTATAACAATGGTGACCTCTAAGTGATTGTCTGCTAAGACTCAAGGATTTTAAGACAATGGAGTGAGAAACTTATTTTCATATTTTAGTTCAATATATTTTAAAAGAGGAAATGCCACTTCGATTTCTTCTAAATTTCGAAACATTTTGTAAGGCTCCTTCAGTTTCCATTAGTACTGTTGTTCCGAATATTTAAAAAACAAATCTTGTATTTTATCTTTGCATGCGGCCTTAAAAATCAGCTACCTCAAAGCCTGTAGCGCCGGACCCCTCTGAGGTATCACAGAGTCATTCATAACACATGAACACCTGACAGCTTCACTCCCGGTACCAGCCCAGAGAAATCCATCCAGTGGTGAGGGTGGCGGGGACGCTGTCACTATCTGAGCAACCTCCATAAAGTGGCTCTGCTCCCAGACTGGGAGGAGGGGTCTTTTTGGTGAAAGGGGCATTTATCAGTGCAGGGCCAGTGCCTGGATGACGGGACCTGGCTCGGGTGGGGGGATGCCACCCCACCCTGCCTGCAGCCCCAGCCCCTTTGGGGCCTGAAGTGTTTACCGCCAGGGTGATTTACACGCTCCAGATGCTCCTTTGGGAAACATCTCGGCAAGGAGCTGACCGGTGATTGCAGGGGATTTGCAGACTCTGGCATTTTCCTATTCATAAGGGTCCAGAGGCCAAAAAGACATTTTAAAAAATGCTGGCTCAGAGCAGGTTCCTTTCCTGTGACTTTCACCGTGTCAGCCGAACTGCCCAGCGCTGCCACTTGGGAGAGACACTTGTGGCCGGAACTGCCCTGCTCCTCCGACCTCGCATCAGACGAATTTCTTTTGCCAGCCCCTGCTCTTCTGCCTTGTGGTGGCCCTGGAGGCGGAGGCCCTCAGCCAGGCTTCCCGTCTGCTGGCCCAGCACCCTGGGGCTTTCAAAAGGGCCCTGCTGAGCGGTTTCTGCTCTTAACAGACAACAGGGGTCCGGCAGCACAGACATGTTGCAGAGCCCAGGCACCGTGGGTTCACGCCTCTGCCTTTGCTGGGTGCTTACATGGGAAGGGACTCATTCTTCAGGAGTAACTTTCTCAAGAGAACCACCTTCGGCTGTTTTTGTTCACATTCCAATGCCTGTGACGGAGTTACCGCTACTATTGCTCTGGGTCCCTGACACCTGCACCGTGGTAGGGCACACTCGAACACTTGGAATGCCGAGCTAAAACAGAACCCGAGAAATAAAACCGGCTTTTTTGCTTGTTAAAGAAAACAGATTTAAAAATTTGTCTTATCATAGCCGTCCACTTCCATTTAAAGGCGTTTGGACATTTATTGTATACCCGTGTTTACACTTGTATAATCTTTTCTTCAGCTACTGATCAAAAAGAAAACAAATGTATTTTTACCTCATAGAAATATGTGTGTATGCATATATGTGTATAAATTGGAGGCAAGGGGAGGATGCTCACAGGAAAATTTTTAAAAAGATTTGTTGTGTGTGTTTTCATTTTTACAAAAAAACCAAAAAAATCCACCCTCTTTAGCGATCTAGAAAATACTAGGCTGATCGTAAGTGCACATTTCCACTTAGCTGGTTTTCCCTCCTTGATGAAATTCCCCAAGAATAGTTCTTTTGCTCCCTTGCAAAATCTGTGGACATAAAGCATTTGGTAAAATGCAGACAAGTTATTTTCCAGTTTTAGCAAACAATATCATTTCTTCTACCTTGCATGCTACACTTTAAAAGTCTTTTGAGCCAATGATTTGAATACTAACAAATTCACTTAAGCATTCAAACTTTCCCTTTCTCCCCAGACTATAAATATATAAACCTCCCTGACATAGAAAAAAATATTATCGATTTGCCGAACCAAACAGGGACACGTTTTTCACCAGCAGCAACTATTGAAAACTATCAGCCCAGGGCCTGGAATAAAGAATCCAGCAATAAAACAAAAACTATAATTTCCAAGCATCAGGTTGAAGCCCTTTCGTGAGATTAGGAACTCCCGGGGAAATGAATGACTGTGTTCTGTGAGCACGCACAGCCTAAGGTTGAGAACACGGAAATTACTGCGCCAACCAAAGAAAATTCAGTATCAAAAAGAAGAATTTTTGTCCTTCCTATAGACTTATTAACTATGTGCATCTGTAATCTTTATTCTTAATCTAATAGGGTGCCTCAACAGACATCCATTTGTGCATAAGACCCAAGAAAATATGTGTGACCCGCTGTGTTCTGGAGCATTAGCAGAGAGTGTTCAATTCCCAAACACAGAGATGTAGCTAAGAGCACAATGTAACCAAACTACCAGTTCATTTATCTTAACTTCACTGGAGCTGTCCCCAGAACGCAGGTGACTATTGAGAAAAAAATTTTTTAATTCGAAATAACAAAGAAGATAAAAATTAATGTCATTCCACGAGGTCTGAGTATTAGAAGGCACAAGAGAGTTAGCCAGGGCCTGGTAAATGGCTAAACAGATTAGTAGCCTTACTTTTCAACATATAAACATCTGAAACCCGTTTCCTGTTTAAGAAAAAAAAAAGTCTAGGTGGATGACCTCGGGCACTTTTTTTTGATTAACAAATGTGAATTGTACATCATGGCGGTGGAAAAAAAATGGTCCACGCTTGGTGGTCTTTCTACAGTCTGTATATGGGAAAGAGAGAAAAAAATACAAAAATAAACGTTACCTTCTCACTTTCAGGGTGGGCAATGCCATTTCTGCAGCCGTCCAGGGCTCTGGCAAATGTTAAAGCTGTCACTGCAGACAGAATCCCCATGGTCTGTGTGCCTCGATAGAGTCCGAAGAAAAACATTCCTTGCATTCCTGGTGCTTGGTCCTATCTCCAGGCCTTGGACGCGGCCTGCAGGCCGGGGTCACCCCTTCGATGGCCTAGGCCACGGCTAATCTAAACCCATGCCTTCCCCAGCCAGCCCTGCAGCGGGGTAAAACTGTGACCAATTTGCTTCCTCAGCCCAGAGGAGGCAGCGAGCTGATTCTCAACCCTTTAGGACGGCGTACCAGCTGCATTTCGTTCCACCGAAAAGAGCTTAGAGGTTCTGGCACATTCTGACAAGATACATTTTATAGGGCTTATGCTAAAATTTGATATTGGAAGTTGGGATTCCAATTTTATGTCTCCAATGATAACAATAGCAGCTGGGGCCTTTAAGAAATATGTGTGTTCCTTCGATGTAAGAGTTACATAATAAAAGCTATCTATGTCAAGCACCTTATAAGGGAAAGACTTTGCCTGAATGTCGATATAATGTATAATACTTCTTCATAGTTAGATGGGACAAAAAGAATCCATTATCAGTGCTATGTATTATTTTTGGTTTGAACTATGAGGTAAGTGGGGGCTTTACAAATCTTAAATAAGCATTTCCTTGTTTTAATTTACAAATTCATTGACTGGCCTTTTTTCGATACCATTTCTCTATTAAAAAAATATTGATGCATCATTTTTGTTTTTCCAAATCCTTCTGATGAAAGTACACAAGGGCACGATTTTACCTCATTTGTTTGATTTTTATAATTTCCAAGCGTGCCGTAAAAGCCCTTATACGTAAAAGCCCTCACTGGCCCTTAGAAGCCCATGGCTTCTTTTGTCTTCTGAAAATGATGTGGTTTTGGAGAGTCACTGGCCGACCAGAAGGTTCATAATTCTGATGAAGAAAGGAAAATCTTTCCCTGCAAAGGAGCAGTGTCACCAGCTCAGGGCGGCCCCCGCGGCCACATTTCAGGGGCTTTAGAATCCTCCCAAGCTTGCCCAGCAACACCATGACACCAGACCTTGTTTTCTGAGGAAAGCATCCCACCACCACCAAGCAGATAAAGACTGTTGCTCACACCAGATGCTCTGGAATGACCACACACGCCCCTGCGAGGGGCCTGCCCAGAAAACCCGGCTTCCTTCTTATCTCTTCTGCTCGGACAAAGAGCAGAGCAGAGCCTAATTTAGACGAGGAGAAAAACCCCAATTAGCAAAGCCACGGTCTCTCCCACACCCCACACCCACACGTGTGGGTTCAGCTCCCTCTCCACTGTGACACAGGCTAATGAGAAAGCCCAGTCGAGAGGTGGCACGCACAGTCAGCTGGATGTCCTGTGTCCCCGTGCCGGCCTGACTTACCCCACCGCGGGGGTGGCAGCCTCCGTTGGGGAACACAGAGGTCGCGGCAACACATTTAAACCCCACTCCTTCTCAGGACCCGCTGGAACCAACCGAGGTCAACTTAAACCCAGCAAAACGCAAGTGTAATGTCTTTCTTTTCTTTTCTTTTTTTTTGTCACAAGTTGAATGCAACAGCTCTAAGGAAATCCAATCTCAAAAAGTAACTTATTAAGCTGCTCCCTTCTCTTCTCAGAAAATTGCTTCAGCCTGAATGAAAGATAATTTCCTTTTCTTTTATAACAAGAGGACTGCCGAACTTATGCTGTCTCTTCCTCCCGCTTTGCCACTAAATACCGGCCCTTGTAAAAGAGATGCTGTCGATTGCAGGATATTTACTATGCTGAATTTTACGTCAGTTATGTGATTACCAGCTAGAGGACACTGCTCCAGGTAAGGACACCCAGGTAGGAAGTTCATCTAAAGACTGTATGAAACTGGGAAATAAAACCAGGCTGGCCCAGAGACGCCGGTGGGGACACACCTGAAACACTAGCTCTGTGATGTCGCCTCTGCGTCTCCCCCATGACCTGGACACATTGACTTTGCTGGGAGGTTACAGTAGGCAACAGCGTTTGTCTTAGTAACAGCCTTCTGGAGGCTTGCAGGGTGTGAGGGCTCCACTGTTACCTCTTTTCATTATGTTAGGTGGAAAGCTCCTTTGCTCCTCTCCCCCAGAGCAAACCCAGGAAGGCAGGGAGTATTATTACCTTCATTTTGCAGATGAGGAAACTGAGGCAAAAAGAGGCCAACCCACTGCTGAAAGCCAGACTGCTAGAAAGTGACAAAGTCACTGCATTAGGAGCAAAAGTTAGGCTGTCTCCGCCGAGCTGTGATAACAGGAGGTAAATGTGGGCAGTTAAAGCCCTGATTGCACTGCCCAGGGCCAAGCCCTGCCCACGACCTGGACAGAATATGGACCTGTTCTGAGCCTTAGTGTGCTTATCTGTGAAACGGGGATAGTAGGGGTCCCCCCGACACATACAGAGAGCTGTGACAGGGATTTCGTTAAAGAGAGCTTGAAGAGGGTACGTCCCATCAGAAGCGCCCAGCAGACGCCAGGTGCAGAGGTCTGGGGTGTCAACATACCCGTGCTAATCCTCTTCCCCATCACTACAGGCTCACAGACTGCAACGCTTGCTTCAAGAATTCGTCTGGAACTCTGGCCACATTCTCAACTGCCCGGAGGGCAAAGCTGGTGGGGGCAGTGCTGTGTGGCCTCCCGGCAGCCAGGGCTTAGCCAGGCTGACCCATGTCCAGCTAGCAGCAGATGGCCTCAGGTGCCCCATACACCAGCCCTCCCTGTGGGTTTGTGTCCTGTAACAGAGTTACCCAAGTGATGGCACAGGAGATCCAGCCAGCTCCCTGGCCACCCACCAGCCTTTGGGCCACCCTGGCCGCTGTCTGCTTTCTGTTGTGTCTGTTTGGATGGCAAATCCTTCAGGGAGGCCTCCTCCACACTCTTCAAAGCCCCACCCGGCTGTTGCCCTTCAAACACTGTGTTGATGGCTCAAAATGAGCCACAGAAACAATAAACAGCCCAGCACCCCGAAGCCAGAGCTGGCTCCACTTGAGGCCGTGGGGACTTCCTCGGGAGCCTGCCCTGCCTTGGAAGCCAAGCTGCACAGTCACTGGGCACTTGAGAGCCAGCGCCCCGCAGACCTAGTTCAAATCCCGCTTCTGCCTCCAAGGAGCTGTGCTTGCTCAGGCAGGTGGTCTGCCCTCTCTGGAGCCCAAGGTCCCCGTCCATAAAACAGCCACAGAGATACATAAAGCGCAGGTTTACAGTTCTGAATCAAGAGCAATCACTGTACTGCTGTTTAACTCGGGAAACAAAAGATACCTGATTGTGTTGAGAACAATGACGTGTTGTTAAAATGGAATGGTTACTCCATAACAAGAAAAGCAAGAAGAAAATCAAATCGCCAAACCCTACCCTCAGAGAGCAGGCTGGTCTAAAAGTTTTCTTTCCACCTTTCTCCTTCACTAAATGAAATCTTAAACTACTGAAAAATCACTTTACTATAAACAAACATGCTGGTCTTGGTGGCATTAGGCCACTCTTATATTCAAAGCACTTACACCCTCATAATTAAAGTGATGTCAATATTGGGAAATACCTGCTGGGTGAGGGCCCCAATTACACCAGGGAGCTCACCTAACAAACACAAATGTTGTAACTTAGTGAGGCTCGTACTGAAATACAATAAATACAGAATTTCTTTTTTAAAGATAAAAAATATTTTGCAAATATACAAACTTGAAAACTACCATGGTAGGAGAGTGGGGTGTTTTTTTCCCCTTTTCTATGATACCTCTTTTGTTAATATCTTGTATTTTTTTGTTCCTAATTTGTTCTGTGAGTGTCTTTCTATATAAATGCAGTCGGATACTCCACACCTCCCAGCCAAGGTTCCCTCGTGGAGACACATTTGGGGACATTTAGCATTGTCTCAGTTTATCTCCTTAATAGAAATATTTTGCCCATACAACTTCTTATCATATATTGATTTATTTCTTTGGGATAGATTTCCAGTAATGAAAAAACAGACCCAAAGGGATCAGCGTCAGGTGATCCTTTACAGATTTTAATGTCACTTATTAAGGAGCCCCCTCCCCAGAGGACAGAAACTCCTATACCCCGGGAGCTCTCAAAGGTCAAAATTCAGTGGAAATGACCCGGAGAGACTTTGCCTTTGAGCTGAGGAACCTGCGTTACCTTGCGCCGAGAAGTGGACAGCGTGAGAGGACTTCTGGTTTGTAATTGTCACAAGTTCTTTGGGGAAAATAGCTTTAAGGATGAGATTAGCATTAAGAGAATTATTTACAGGGAATGAGGAGGAGCTCATTAAGAACCAAACAAAAAGCCCGAGAAAGGGAAAGACAAGCATGGCCTTCCAACGTAAGAACAGACGGTCCCCAACCAAGTCGTCTCCTAAAACGCACTTGCGTGGGTGGTGGAGGGAGATTCTCAGAGCGGGTCACAGGCTGCGGGGCTGCTCAGCACCCTGGGATTCAGCCAGTCCAGATTCTCCCACACAGCAAGCACGGGAACCCCCAGGGGTCCGGCCAAAGTGCGGATTCAGATCCCGCAGCCCACGTGGTGCTGAGGTCCTTCATCTTTAACCAGCCCCGGGCGGGGGGCAAGGGGGAGGGCGACAAAGTTTCTGGTTCATGGACGGCCAGGGTTTAAGCCAGAACAACTACTGATGTCACAGGTGGTCGTGGCTCTCTGATGCCTCGTTTGAGAAGGATTTGAAGCAACAGTCCTTAACTTGACTTTAGAACCACCAGGGGAGATATTTTTTTAAAAAACGCCACTCATAGGTTGCACCCCAGGCTACTGAACCAGAATCTTGGTACCAGAATTTCTTCACAATTCTTTCTGCACCCAATGTGCAGCTGGGGCTGAGAACAGGTGATTCAGATGCTTCATAAGGGCTGGGCAGGAGGGAGCAGAAAGGTGAACTAGTGATGCCCGACCAGGAGGAAGGCACGGCAGGGTGCTGAGAGTGCTGTTGCGGACCTGTCAGAGGGCGGAGGGTGGGGGACATGCTCCTTCTCAGCTGGAGTGAGGACAGGCTTGGGAAGTTCCTCTGCAGATTCCTGCGCTCAGGCTCTGGTTTTTATTCAAGAGTCACAGGCACAGGCAGAGACCCCTATCCGAAGTATACTTTTCAGTTCAAACTTTGCGAGCCCAGACTGCACTGTTTGATCAAGAACAGCCAAGCAGAGGTTCTAACATCGGGGCTCTGGCAGGGCAGGTGTGGGGGCCGAGGCTGGTAGAGACCAGGAGAAGAGGAGAGGGGACTGAGGGTGACTTGGATTAGTCCCAGAAGCCAGGAGCATGTCTGGGAAGGCTGAAAGATTGGGTGTGTGTTCAAGTGAGTCCCACTGTCTGGGATCCTAGGAGTTCATAGGAAGGCTTTGGCCCGGGGCACATTGCCCAGAGACTAAGTCAGCAGATGGCAGCAGAGCAGGGCATCGGAATCAAGAGTGTGGTTTAGGAACTGGGTGTTTTTCCAAAAGCACCGAGGGCAGAAGTCAGAGAGCAGCCACTTTGGGGAAGTGTCCTGAGGGAGCCTGTGTGCAGGGACCCTCGGGACATCGGGAACTTTGTGTTTTTATCTGAGGTGTCCACACAGGTGAAAATCACCAAACTGTGCATTTGAGATTTCTATTCACTATACCCTTCCTTCTGAACTTCAACTTCAGAAAAGAAAAAAAATTAAAAGCAAATCACTGTTGATCAAGGGGGTCTGAAAGTAGGTGAGTCCAGCACAGTAAAATATTTTGGGAACGACATTCACATAACTCACGTTACAGTGTGTTGTTATAATTGTTCTATTTTGTTTCTGGTTCCTGTTGTTAATCTCTTACTGTGCCTGATTTATAAACTACACTTTACCCTAAGTACGCACGTACAGGGAAAAACACGGTGTCTGTGGGGTCTGGAGCTAGCCACAGTTTCAGGCCCACACAGGTGGGGGGAGTCTTGCAACCTTGCTGCCCTGGTGACAGGAGGACCACTGTGTGTTAAGTAAGATAGCTGAAAAGGCATAAAAAATAGAAAAAAAACCAAAGGGATAATTAAAAGAAAACGAACCAGTAAAACAAACCAACCCATGTAGTATGTTCCTGTAAGACACAACCCCGGCAAATCAGACAGATGTTTGTCTGACTTCCTTCCATTTGGGGGTGGCTTATTATTAGGTTCATGTTGAATGTCACAGGTCATGGGAGGGAACCCCAATCTTCTCGGTGCTCATCTGAGTCCGCTCTGAGCTGGGTTAATGGCAAAGGAGGTCAGGTGATACTTAAGGACTGGCAGGAAATATTTCCTTCTCAGGTTGGAGATCGGAGAGGTTCTAAGCAAGGAGAATCCACGAAGTAGCCAGGAATGGATTATGCCTAAGCTCGAAACCACGCTTGCAAAGCTCTAATTAAAACTAAAATCAATACTGAAAAATAAAATGGAAATTGCATTGAGGCTTTTCCTCCTCTCTTTGATATAGCAAATATAAATCCATTTTCTTTAATGAAAAAAACTATTTGTTTTTGGAAGGAGTGTAGGTGGGGCTGGGGCTGTTTCCCTAGGTGAGCTCAGCGAGGGCCGCATTGGGAAGGGCTGTGAGGTGAAGGCAGAAAGTCTGAGCAGGGAAACTGTCATCAGAAGGAGATTTGGAGCCAGGGTGAGATGGCAGGGTAAGACCCTTAGGGTCATTCCAGGCCACAGTTAAGGAGGGTAAGACCCTCCTAAAAAAGCAGGTGTGGCCCCCACAGCCTGGGCAGCCTTGATAAGAGAATGCCCAGGCCCCCATGCTCCTCAGATAAAAGCTGCCAGTACAGCCAGGGTTATCATCCTGGCATGTTTCAAAATGAAATGTGACTCCTAAAATGCCCTCCCCAAGAGGTATGGAAATGCAGGGACAGACATGCACATTGAGGTGTGAATGGCCACCTGCAGGCCCTGTACCCAAACCAGGATCTACGAGGACCTCTGGGAAACTGGACAGTGTGTGGGGAGGACCCTCCAGAGCAGGAAGGGTGGACTCAGGCCAGAGCCTTCCCCATCTGGGTGTGCGGCCCTTAGGGCAAGCAGAGAGCACTGGGCCACTGTCTGTCCTCATCACATCATAGAAGATGTTACGGAATTTTCACGTCATTTTAACTTTGGAGCCCCTTTTATCTGGGTGCCAGGGAGTGTCAGAAGACCTTGAATGGCCCCCCAAGCAGAAGAAATGAACTGTTAATTCAGCAGTGAGTCCATTCCCGAGGGAGAAGCCGCGACCACCCATCCCTGCTGGCCAGGCCCACTCGGAGAGGACAGCAGTGCTGGAATGGGGACAGCTGTACTCAACTGTGACCTGGAGTGACCTCTCCCCACGCCATTCTCCCTAGCACAGGCCTCTTCCAATTATATATCCCAGACTGAGGTTCCACGGCTGCCGGGCCCACTCTGGGGCAGACTGAGGTACTGCCCCGCTGGCCAGCTGACCGCCACATGCCCCTGCCACGCTGGACCTTTTGGGTTTCCTAGAGTAAGTGTCAGTTCGGAGCCAGTGTCCTGCAGCTCCCGAAAGTTCTGATTATTTCCTTTCCTAAAGCAGCTATGTGGTCAGTGGCCATCTCCTCCCCTGGCCTCACCCCCTGAGCATCCTCCCACAGCAGCCAGAGTGGTCTTCCAATCCGCAAGTGTAAATACGTCGCCTTCTTGCTTAAAGCCCTTCGGACAGGGTCTGTGTGGTGAACTGCTCAAGCCTGGACACTTGTGAGAGTGAAGGAGAGGGGGTGATACCAATAATTACAACAGCAGGACAGCCACAACGTGGACGCATGGTCACCAGGAGGTTTCTAGGGCTCTGAACGCTGGGTCCTGGCCCCCTCGCCAGCCTTCACCCACTGCTGGGGTCCACCCAGGCAGACTTCCAGAAGCCCAGCTGGCCTCTGAGCCACTTCACTGGCTGGTTCCTCTTCCTCTGGCCCCTCATCATCTGGGCATTTTGATCCATCCTTTGGACACAGATGGAGGCCCAGGCCCCAGAGAGGCCAGGGTGGTTCTGTGATGTCCCCTTCCTGTTGCCTCAGCATGCTCTGGCCTGGCCTGTCTGCTGGACTCTGAGGCAGGACACCAGCCATCTCTTCATGGTTGGCCTTACCTAGTATGTGGTGGACTGCTGTGTCTGCTGGGTGAATAAATGGATGCCATCAGATACCTCCTACAGGACAGAAAAGCGGCTACAAGTCTGCGGAAAGTTCAGCACATTCCAGCAAACAGTGTTCCCAAGCCTCCTGGCCTGAACATGTCTGGGTTTTGAGAGGCAGCCATCGGTGGAGGGAGCGGGACAGAGTGCAACGGTGAGCACCGCTGGGTGGTTTTCCCAGCCACAGGCGGGACCAGGGACTTTCCAGCTCACTGCCCTACATCCGGCAACCCAAGCGGCAGGAGTGAGGTGGGTAAGGCGTCCTGGGGGCAGGAGATGGTGCAGACAAAAAGTGTCTCGGAGGAACAGAGGGGCCCTGCAGCAAGCCCACCCCACGCTGGCGAGAGAATTACCAAAGCACCCCCACCCCAGACCCGCACTGGGGTGAGGATCGGGGGAGTGGTCCCACTGCCCACCCACCCCGCCCGCAGCCAAGCTCCCTTGTGCCATCAGCAAAACACACAAGTGTTCACAGTGGCCCTGGAATGTGGGAGACGGAAAGCTCTGGACCAATGGAGTGCCAAGCTCTGTGGAACCAAACCGTAGTGGAACTTTCCAGAACAGCCACACGACGAAGCCATTTCTTCTTAGCCAGGGGTAGGTGGCTTCTCCTCGCAGCCCTACATCATTCTAATGCTATTTCCTTTTATTATAAATAGGAATTTCGCTCAAAGGGGTGCAGCCTCATACCCCTCCGCTGCTTTGTACTTTAATCAGGGCTTTCCTGCCGAAAATGTTTACCTTCCAGCAAAGAGGTGCTAATTTTATCCTGCAAAAGTGGATATCTGCTTATGTCCCTTCTACCTTCGAGAAAGATAACCCAAAGCATATTATGTCATCTGAATACGGCATCCTTCGAGATCAAAGGGCGTAATGTACACAGCTGCCACGGTTGATGGAGCGGCTATTGGGCGACTCTTCCGCCCGGCCGCATGGGCTTCATTGATAGACGAGCTTGGCCGTTTCTATGAAAGAAACTCCCCGGCGCTCTGTTTGTGCCAGTTGATTTCTATGATATTGGGAGGTTTTGAAATGAGACTCCAAAATAGATATGCCCTTCTCACCCCTCTGTGCGCGCCCTCGCCACAGGAAATGGCACAAGTTCAAATTTTTGTGATGGAAGCAACGTGGGACAAGATAAGAACTACGTTCCTTACAGTGATATTTTCATGTTTAAAATACGGTCAAAATGATCCATCGCTGAATGCCACCTGGGTGTGTTTTTGTTTGACTTGGAGTCCTCATGGTGGTTCCAACATAGTGTTCTCCAGCCCCCCTGGGTCCGTTCCATTACGAGAGCTCCCCCGGCCCCAGACAGGCGACACGCAGGTGCACACCCTTCTTTGAACTGTTCAGAAACTAGATGTCTTCTGACACACTTGCAGTCTGGTATGGGTCGTCCCATTCCAGTCCAGACATCTTGCCCTTCATACCCAAAGTGTGGCCCCAGACCCCAGCATCGTCTGTGAGCTGTAAACGCAGCAGCCAAGGCCGCCCTGCCAACCTGCCCGACCTCGGTCTGCAAGTGGACAGCCTCCCTGGGCAGCATGGCGGTGTACCCAGGAGCCTGGGAGCCCTGGGCTTATCTATTTCATCCTTCTGAATGTATTTACTGTTTATAATCTGGTTGCCAATGTCTAAATCAATCACCACTTAGCAGCAATCCAAGACCCAGGATTTGACAAAACTATGTTAGGACGTGGGAGCAGGATTCTTAGGGCTCCAGCAACCAGCTGCTTGGTCGCCTCCCTCACCTTCCCAACACCCTGTGGAGAGGCAGGACCAGTGATGGGTCCCAGGGTGGAGACCTCCTGGGAGGTTCTCGGAAACTTCAGCGACTTGAACCCAAACACTCCACCCTGAGGTTGTCACATATCTTTCCAAAGCAGAGATGATAGCATTTTTAATGCATGAAAAGGGGACGTTTCTTAGAATGGGACTGAGGAAGTGAGTATGAAAATGGGATTTTTGGATCGGCTGCCACATCTTGGGGTGGAGTTTAAGGAAATCAAAGATGCCACCTCAGAGCATTGATGTCACTTGACTACCGCCTCTAGCTTTCCTATCCCATGAGAAAAACCGCCCCATGTTCACCCTCTGTGCCTCACAAATGAGGCTTGGCAGCTGACAGCATTCCTGACTGGCACACGTAAGCCAGAGACCAGCTTCATCATGCCCACCCCTCAGCGGCTGTGCAGAAGGACCATCTGCCTCCTTAGCTCACGCCCGGGCCCCCGTTCACTACATGGCTCTTCTCTAAGCTTCTGAGCTACTGGTGCATCTCGGGAAAGCCCCCAAGATATGGGCTTTTTGCCTCTTCCCTGCAAAATCCTGCGTCAAACTCCAGCTCACACATGCGCAGTCGGGGGATATCCAGGGGGAGTAACAGCCGCTGTCTGTTCTCTGGCCACACTCTCAAATTTAAGAGAAAAATCAGAGAGTTAGTTTCCCCACATTCCCAGCTCAATGAACACAACCAAATGATGAAATGAAACCCAAGGGCCACGCGTTGCTCTGAGCCTGGAATCTGCAGGCAGATTCCCCAGGAAGGCATGCCTCCCGCCACCACATCGTTACCCAGCCCCACCATTACAGAAGCCAAACCCCTACTTACAATCAGAACAAACTTCATGTGTGACCAGGAGGCAGCTTGCTTCCAGGAATGCCAGGCAGAGCCCCGTCCTACCCCAGCCAGACTCCCCAGCTCGGTCTCCTGCTCCTGGCAGAAGGGCCCCAGGCCACCAGGGCCCACAACCCTCTTCCCATGGGTGCTGTCCTCCTCCAGACCCTGTCCACCCCTCCATTGCTCACCTTTGCTTTTCTAGGGGAGACTAACCCAGGCTCCAACAGGGCTGTGATGAAGAATCAGAATCTCAGAGCCAAAGATTTTACATTACAAAACAAAAATGCACACAGTTGGGCAGGGTGCAGCAGAGGGAGGGAGCAAACTGCTTATATTTGGCTTCAAGGAGCACAAATTAGCGACACCGGGTAGGAGGGCAGGGGGCAATCCCCAGCCAGAGCTCCAGCAGAGTGTGAGTTCACTTCCATTAGTGCCACCGAGGAGAACTTAGAGCTTACACCCAGACACATGTGTGCAGGTGCCAAACGAAATGTCGTTTTCATAGCAAAGCCCTGGAACAACCTCGATGCTCAACAAATATGGGATCGTTAAATTGATAAACGGCAAGTTGATGAACAGCAAGACTACAGCCATTAAGAAGTGTTTTTGTAAAGAATAGTTAATGCCAAAAAGAATCATAACAAATCTTATGTTCAAACATGAAACAAATACCAGCGTGGGCTGTGTAACTGGACACCACTTCACAATCTACTTATCGGCGTCTGCAGAGCCCAGTACACCTTTGGTAAGAATGCCTTTGGTGGCGGACTCTTCCCTGGGGTTACCACGTGCTCCAAGCTTGGGGACCTGCTCCAAGCACTCTGCAGGCCTCCGTGCACTTGACCACGGCCGCCCTCTAAGGTACAGTCTGTTATTATACAAACCCAGACTCCAAGTCACACAGCTAATCAGTGTCAGATCTGAGACTCACACACAGGAGTCCCAGACCCCGGGCCTTTTTGCTGAATGGTACACACAGAAACGTCTCCATTGAATATATTGGAATGATTGTCAGTGGGGACTGGGGTGGGAGGTGGGAGATAAAAGAGAATAAACCAGCCAACCAGAGAGTGGCACAGTGTGGTCAGGAAACTCGGGCATGAGGTCCAGGGAGGGAGAGGAGACCCCAGGGTCGAGTGGAGGTGTGTGGGGCCGCTCCCTGTGACCTTACACGCTCCCGTGTACTCTCTGTGCTCTCAAACGCCCTCACGTGCCCCCACTGGCTTCTCTTCAGGCTGCCATCACAGACACCACAGACTACACAACCCGAACAACAGACGCTCAGTTTCCAGAATCCTGGAGGGAGTTCTGACATCGGGGCTCCAGCAGCACTGGGCTCCTGGTGCGGCCACCGTGCTCTTTGCAGAGAGCGGCTTTCTCGTTGTGTCCTCACATGGCAGAGGGAAGGTCATCCCTCTCAAGCCCTTCTTATCAGGTGCTGATCCCATTCACGAGGCTCCACCCCAGGATCTTATCATCTCCCAGCATCACCACATTGGGGGGTCAGATCTCCCCAACCCTGTACATTTGGGGGATATATTCCATCCATAGCTTGCATGTGTCTCAATCCCTAGCAGGCTTCCTAGGGGGGTCCTGCTGTGCCCCAGGGCCTATATCCCCCCAGCTCAGCCACCTCCCTCCCCTGGTCTCAGCTGACTTGCACCAAGCCCAGAGTGAAAACGGCTCCCTAGCTCGGTACCCATCTCTAACCTCAAAAGGTCATTTGATTGACTCAGGGTCCAGAGAATTCAGATTTAAAAACATGAAAAGAATGTGCAAGTGAGGGTGGAGCTGGAATGGAGACAGGGGATGTGTGGGGCGCAGGGGTGCGGGCCCGGCTGGGGGCAGCTGAGGGGAGCAGGAAGGGTGGAAACTCACAGAAGCACATGTGGGAGGAGGGAATAGGAGAGAAAAGGAAAGAGAAGGAGACAGAGGAGGGACACGGAAAGAGAGAGACACAGAGGGACCCAAGTGAGCCCTCCCAGGTCCAGGCATTCTCAATCGAAGCCCCTTCAGTTCAACAACTGCCCTCCAAACAAGAAGTGACAAATGGCTCCTGCTGTTTATTTCATCAATTGTACAATGCAGCCTGATTGCAGAGATGTGAAAAGTGGGGAAGTGTGTATCTTACAACAGATAAATGTGTAAGCGCATGACTCTTCTTCCTCTGCTCTGTCCGTGGCAGACATTACCAGTCTTCCCCTGCTCTGTCTGTGGCAGACATTACCAGTCGATTATGACCTTGTTTCCCCACCAGGTCCAGATGTGATCTCAGAATAGTTCTCCACACTGCATGCCACCAGCTGATCCAAAGAAGACACGCGAAATGCCACCTCCATGTGAGTCCTGGTCTGGGCCTGGGATTTCTTGGGTGGGATCAGGCCAGTCCTTCAGTGGGGGAGACAGCTATAGGATAAATTTCAATTTCCTGTCTTAGAAATTTCAATTTCCTGTCTTAGAAATCAGTCCATGATTTAGGCGCAGGCCACCTAGAGAGGAACTTGAGGGTAACGTCCCATTTTAAATGTGTCCCTTTCCTCCCACGTTTCTCAAGTGGTTCTCATGGTTGACTGTCCAGAAATCTCGGGATTGCTTCTGGACCACCCCACGAAGCACGGTTTTACCAAGAGAAAATACTGTATTAGCTGTTTACAAAATAAAATTATGAAAAAGCACATACACAGCATCCTACCAGGCATAGCCAGTCAGCTCGGGGTCCTCATTGTGGTGAGAAGGACGCCTGGGCCATGCTGGGCCACCAAGATTTGGGGGCCATGACTCACCACAGCGCGTCTGCACCTGTCTCCACTCCCACACTGAGAACCCCCTTTCTCTGCACTTGACTTGAGAGTAACGTGACACCCTTCTGGACCTGAGCTCCGGAGCTGCGCAAACCTATTTTGGGGGGATTGTGACTTTCCCGGGAGACAACGCGCCCTGAGGAAGAGAAAGCAGAGTGATTCTGACCCAGGGGGACTCTTGGTTGTTGGCACAGAGGACCATTCTAAGGACATGGAGGCGTCTGTCCCTATGTTTACTCCCAGCCTAGGCCGAGAGGTTAGGCTGAAAGCAAAGCTGGGTTACGTTTCCCGACACTTTGGAGTTAGAGCCCAAACAATGTTGCTGCAGGGTCTCCTGACACTGCAGCATGAGGTGGGCAGGGTCCTGCCCTCTGGTCACCCAGAGACAGCCAGGGGCAGAAGAAGGCTGGAAGGGATGCCAGGGCAGTGTTGTGGGTCCACAGGGCCTGGTAGCTCAGCATTGGTGGCCTCGGAGCAGCCCTGATGGAAGGACCTTGTCAGACCCTCTGGGTTTCCCAGGACAGGGAGCATGTGCTGAGAGAAGGCTCAGAAGGGCCCTTTTAGGGGAGAAAAGACTGATGAGCTTTGGACTCTCTTCCACTAGGAAATGAAAGCCCCTCCGTTTTCATTTAGGGCAATGCAAAAGCAGACCCTGAGAAAGAACTGGGTTCAGGTGGCTTATCTGGGAGGTGATCCTGGGACATCCAGAGACAGGAAGGGAGACAGGATGATACCAGTTGTGGAAATGGACGGTCAGTTGCTGTGGGCACCTGCAGCTTGGTCCCCCGAGGAACCTCTGGGAAAGACACACAACCTGCTTCTGAATCATCTTGGAGGGTGGGGGTCGGGGCTCCTGTCCAAGGACCTTGTGCTGTGGGCTCCAAAGACATAAGGTGGGTACCGGCAGCATCTGGGCCACCGTTTATAACCACAGAGTGGTAAGACCCAGGCAAAGTCCTAGTACCTTTCCTTCCTGCCTGTTGAGAAGACGGTTTTATTTAATCTTAGCAAAGTTCAAGACACATGCCATAGAGTCACCCAGGTGGGTGGACTGGGGCAGTTCAAATTTGTACCTTGGAGGGAATTGAGGGGCAGTAGCAGGTGAGCACAGGGAGCCCGGCCCATGATGGAGAAGCTGAGGAGGACCCGGGGTCAGAATCTGACTAGTCTCCTGCCCTGTGTCCCAGCCTCTCCCTACCAAGACCAAGTTCAGGGGGCACCCCTCTCAAAAGCTGTGTGGTCTTGTTTCCTTTGAAAAGCAGGCAGAATTGTGGCCGTTTTTAATTTAGAGGGAATTTTAACCAGAGTAAAAATGTTAAAGGGGAAGAGAGATGCTTGAGTGTCCATTGCTACAGAAGAAACCACCAAACTAAGGGACTCAGACAGAAAACAACCATGTATCACCTCTCACGACTGAGTGGGTCATTGGGGCTCAGCTGGACAGTTCTCCTGCTCCCCAAGATGTCAGCTAGGGCTATGGTCATCTGAAGGTTCATCCAGGCTGGACATCTGCAGTGACTTCTTCATGTGACTGGCAGTGCTGGCTGTTGGCTGGGAGCTCGGCTGGAGATGTCAGTGGGAGCCCTTCAGCTCTCCAGCATGGATTGGGGTGCTCGTGGCATGTCACCTGGACTCCAAGAGGGGACGTCCACAAAGAAGAAATCCAAGGCTGAGCTCTCTTAAGCCACACCTTGGACATTACATAGCACGGCCCCTACCATGTTCTATTGGTTAAAGCCTCAGTCTGTTCCAGACCCAACCAGAGAGGAAACAGACTCCATAACTCAATGAGAGAGATATAAAACTCTGTAACCGAATTTCATCCACAACTCTCTGCCACTCACTGAGGACAATTATTTATAATCCTCCTCCATGTGGATTACATTCGCTCCCCATTCCCTGAGGACATCCGATCCCAGCTGGAGATGAGGACCTTGTCCCCTCAGTGCAGTGAGGCCCTTTGGGTTTCATTACTGGAGTTTAGCTTCTCAACTGCGATTCCTCAAGACTCATAAACTAAAAATACAAGTTGTCT
This sequence comes from Arctocebus calabarensis, assembly GCA_963573935.1. Taxonomy (NCBI): domain Eukaryota; kingdom Metazoa; phylum Chordata; class Mammalia; order Primates; family Lorisidae; genus Arctocebus; species Arctocebus calabarensis. Next base: position 29,245 of record CAUYON010055548.1, read on the forward strand.
TCCCACAAACACCTTGTATACGTGGAAGATGGGACCAGGATGTCCGTGATATTGTCATTCAAAAGGCTGATGGAAGGCCGTCGCCGTTGCTGACCCAAAGCGATTCTGAAATCTGGCTGGGCCCTTTGCACCAATCCCCCAGCTCTTGGGGGAAGGGGCTGCGTTGTGCTTAGTGCCCTGCTCTGTCCCTGGGAGTGACGCCTGCAGCTCCCAGCCCTGCCCTCCGAGCATCCTTCCCTTCCCCTAAGAAGTGGCCCATGTTTGTAACTGAGTGGAAAACATGAGACTGACTAAAGAAACACGCATCCTCACCCCTCCGCACAGGGCCCCGGAGCTCCCCGTCTCTTACAGTCTCTGCTGTGGCCTTCCCCCCCCACCCCCCGTGTCCTGCTGCTCCCAAGAGGTCCCCTCCCCTTGCTGGGAGGTGTCAGTCTTCTCAATTTCCCTGTGGCTTTCTCCACCTTAAAACTGTCACATAGACGTAGCTGCTGATTCAGACACCAGTAGACCCTCCGTAGTTGACCCCTTCCCTACACTGACCACCTCCCTAGGTTGACCTGATTTTCACAGACCAGGCATGCACCACGTGTACGTATCAGTACAGCAGGCCCGGTTCCTTGCTGGTCACCTCTGTATGTTGACCAGGTTTCTACCCTTGAGTGGTCAACTTACAGAGGCTCTACGGTACTTACTTCTCTCCCATTTATTTCCTTAATTCTAAAAACAAAACAGAACAAAACAAAAAAACAAAAGACCGAGGTTGACCCTGAAAACACAGAACAAAACATTTCACCAATATTGATGATTCCTCTCCGTCAACCAGTCGGCGCGGGAAAGGCATGCCCGGGGGAAGGCGGAACTGAGCGTATGCAGCGGTTAAAGGAAACCACAGGCCTGGGAGCTGGCGCTCTCGGCCCCTTCTCAGCTCTGCGGACCTGGGTGGTCCTGTGTGCCGTTTGTATGTGACCCTGGTGCCTCTGTTTCCCAGCAGAAGCATAAACATCGCTATCCTTTCCCATTGGAGGATTTTCTCCTCTAGAAACTAAAATGTTGGACTAAAAATATTTGTTCGAATGTGAAAATGAAACCACAGAGAGTTACACGTGTACGAGATAACTGTTCCGTCCTACAGATTAACTAATACACGTCTTGACGCAAGCCGCTTAACCCCCGTGGGCCCAAACCGTCCACGTATAGCAGGAAGAACGCTGCTCCAGAGTAGCAGTTCCCAACCTCAGTGGCATGTCAGAGTCATCTGGGAAGATGTTTTGTAAATGTCAGTGCCCAAACCCCACTGCAGACTCATTACATCAGAATCTTAGGGCCCGATTGGGCCTTGAAATTTTTAAAAATTCCGTAAGTAAGGCCCATGTGCAGCCAGGATGGAGAACCTCTGAACTGAGTCCACAGTTTTAAAACTATTTTTAATCAGAAATTCATTATTTAAGACACAGTTTGCGCTGAGCTCCTGTGTGCAGTGCAAACTCACGTGCAGCACCTCTGCTTGAACAGGAGAGGGGCCCAAAGCTCTGTCCACTCAGACACCCCCAACCTTGGAACTAGCCCCAGGGGCCCCTTTCAGCCTCCAGAACCCATCAGTCCTGCTGAATGTAGTTGAAAACTGTTGGCGATGAGACAATTTCCAAGATGGTGTAATAGAACTGAACTTCTAAAACCGCATGGGAACAGTCAGCCTCTGGGACATTATCTGGGTCATAAAGCCCCTCACAATTGTACCTTCCGATAAAACCAATTCCCCCCCCCCACCTGTGCCATGTATGTGTCATGTCTGGGGAGCGACCCACAGGGCAGACGTGGCTACAGGAAGAAAATTTAACCAGGTAGTGACTTCCACCGATGCCCTCACCAGACATGGGGCTGCCCAGGGCCTGTTTCTCTCAGAGGCCAAGGACAGAGATTCCAAGGTGCTCTAGTGTGCACGGTAGTGGGCGAGGGATCATCTGTGGCACTAACTCCTGCAGCTGGTGCAGTGGAGCGTTCGTGTTGCGCAGGAAGCACAGGGGCCCCATCCTTCACGTTCACTAGGGTGCACCTGCATCAGAAATAAGACCGCACTCAGGAGGTCCCAGGTGTAACCCTGAAGTATTTAAACAGAATTCCTTCTCCTCTACAAGTTCAGTGTCAAGGGTAATTCTAGTCCACCTTAACTGTGCCATAGGTGCCCAGATAGCGCATTATTTCGGGCTGTGTCCGTGCAGGTGTTTCCGGGTGAGACCAGCACTGGAATCAGTGGACTCAGCAGAATGCCCTTCAGTGTGTGAGTGGGCACCACCCAATCCATGGAGGGCCTGAGCTGGGCAGAAGGTGGAGGAAGGTTGAATTCAGCCCCTTTCTCTCCCTGCCTGCTTGAGAGGAGCCCTGGTCTTCCCCTAACCTCGCACCGGGATCCACACCACTGGCTCCCCCAGTTCTCAGGCCTTTGGACAGAGCCACACAAAAGGCTGAACGTTGACAGAAAGGAGACAGTATGCAAGAATATCTACCAAATAGTTCAATCTATGAGAAGTTCAAGAACAGACAAAATGAATCTATGGTTTTGATCCTCGATAGAGTTCAGTGTCACCGTCGCCTCCTCCTTGAAGCCCTCCCTGTGTGTACCTGTGTGCCCTTTTCTGCCTCTTATATATTCATGGACTTGGCGCCCACTCTAATCCAGTACAAGCTCTCTCATCACATATGAGCAAAGACCCTATTTCCAAATAAGGTCAGATCTTCAGGTTCTGGGTGAACATAAAATTTAGGGGGACATTCTAAACCCAGTACATACTTCTTTGATTGCAATTCCTGTTTGAGATTACCGAATGTGTACTTCAGATGACGGCGTGGCCTCCCTGAGAGTGGGACTGCATTCTGCATCCTGGGTGATTAGTGCAGGGCTCCACAGACCAGGGGCTCTGAGAAGAACCATCTCCCTCCACAGGTGCGATCCCCACGCACAGTGAGTGGCCAAGAGCAAAGCGAGGGAACTAAGTTATTTAGCGGCTATTTGGTTCTCTTTACTTTTGGTGCCCTCGAAGCTGACAGCCAGGATGATCTTGCAAGTGCTGGGAGCTTTGAGGCCCTGTGGCAAAGCAGCATGATGGGAAAAGATCAAATCTGTGCTTCTCTGTGTGGGCGGGAAGGGCTTGCTCTGGACATTTTCCAGGAGGGCAGAGGCTGGGTGACTTTTTATGAGTGTTTGCTCCAGCTGTTGGTTGGTGATTTGGTTCCTGGAGCAGCTGGAAGCAGGCAGCAGGGCCTCAGATTCCAACCTACTTTGCAACCTGCTTCATAGTTACCAAGAAATCTGTGGCCTGTGACTTGGGCAATCCCTGCAAACCCCAGATGTCCCAGGAGCAATGGCAATCCATTAATGGGAACAACCCACCTATGTTCCCAAGGACTCAGCTTGCCCATGCCCTCAAGGTCATGGGTCCTTTCCCAGGGGTCTGCAGGGACGCTGACAAGGACCCCAGGGTCTTCAGGGACGCTGACAAGGATCCCGGGGTCTGCAGGGATGCTGACAAGGACCCCAGGATCTGCAGGGATGCTGACAAGGACCCCAGGATCTGCAGGGATGCTGACAAGGACCCCAGGGTCTGCAGGAACATGACAAGGACCCTGGGGTCTGCAAGGATGTTGACAGGGCCCCAGAGTCTGCAGGGACGCTGACAGGGACCCTGGGGTCTACAGGGATGCTGACAGGCCACTCATGTCCTGTGCTCTGTCCCCTCACTGATACTAATCTCCTGCCCAAAGCCTGTCACTTAGACTCCTCAACCTGAGAAACCCTTTGCAGTGTCCTCTAGCCTCAAGTGTCCTCTAGCAACCCTGGTCCCAACCACCCTACTGGCCCTGAGGTGTGCTCACCTGCTAAATTAGCTGGGTCCTGGGGAAAGAGAGGAAGTGGCAGAGAGACCATTTCCTTGGAAGTGGTGTTCCCAAGGCAACACTTGGCTTGGAGGGAGGCTATAGGTGGGTGCCCATGAGCTGAATCCTACTTGAGAACCCTTCTTAGTACGGGAGGAAGAGGGAAGGACACCAACAGGCAGACGCCGCAGCAGACCCCCTGCCCAGCTCACTGGGCGAGGGAGGAAAGGGCCCCCTGCAGCCTTACCCCTGCCTCTCCCTGCTTCTTGGAAGGGAAGGAGAGTGCTTCATTCTCTATTCCCTTGTAGGAGTCACCAAAGAAATGCTCAACATTAGGTTAGAACAGGTAGCTTTGTACACTGTTGGAGGATTTTGTGTTGTACACAAATTTGCAGTTTGCAGCAAACTACACAAGTTGGAAAGAGGTACCAATAATTTTAAGTGTACAGATTATTTGATCTAGCAATTAAATTTCTAAAAATTTATTCTATACTTATATTAGCATAAAAGGCAAAAACATATGAAAATGCTCTTGCAGCATCATTTGTCATAACAAAAGGCTATAATTGGCTCGGTGCCTGTGGCTCAACAGGCTAGAGTGCCAGCCACGTACACCTGAGCTGGCACATTAGAATCCAGCCCCGGGCCGCCAAACAACAATGACGGCTGCAACCAAAAAATGGCCGGGCATTGTGTCAGGTGCCTATAGTCCCAGCTACTTGGGAGGCGGAGGCAAGAGACTTGCTTGAGCCCAGGAATTAGAGGTTGCTGTGAGCTATGATGCCATAGCACTCTATCCAGGGCGACAGCTTGAGGCTCTGCCTCAAAAAGAAAATGCTATAATTAATCTAAGTATCCATGAATAGGTAACTGGCTTAATAAATTGTGGTATATCCTTACAGTGGAATATTATGTAGCCATCAAAAAGAATATACTACGTGCTATATGGAGCAATTATCTATCTATCTATACCCATATATACATGTTTATTATACATAAAATATATATTTAATTAAGAAGCCAGAGAGAGGGAGATTTCCCATGTGCGTGGTTGGGCGGGGCAGGGCAGGTCACAGGAGGCATGTTTGCACATGCATGGCCTACTCTGAAGGAAGGAGATGGATGATGATGCTGGTGGGCTCCAGGTAGAGTCAGAGCTGGGAGAGGAGGGAGAACTCTGCACTGTCTGCTCTTCTCGCAGGCTTATTTTTGCAGCCACATGCATACATTCCTTCTTTTCATTTTAACAGCCACACAAATGAATAAACAGATAAGTAAATAGGGATTAAAGATTTCTAGGGGTGAAACCTCTATGGTTGGGTTGACCATTGGCCGCTGGTCTCTCCCACCGGAGCTCTTGCCCAGCCTAAGCAGACCCTCTCCAGGACTGACACTCAGCTCTCTGGAAACCAACGAGGTGATTCTTCTGTTTACGAAACCTGAATTCAGCAGCCGGCTGGCAGAAACACCCCAGATCTGGGGCCTGTTTATTTCCCAGCAGGGACTCTGCTACCCGGCTCTAATTGCAGTGTTTACTGGGTCCCCACGGCCTAATTAGGTCTGCTCCTTCCAGAAACAGACGCTTCAGAGACTTGTCAGGACACAAACCACCCTGACCAGGGTGATTCTACACTTGCAAAAAGACATCAACAACAACAAACCAAGACACGTAAAATATCAGAAGAAAACCACTACGACTTGTGTACTGGGAATTACATGGGTGCTCTGGGGGCTGGTTTTAACTGGGAGGATGGCAATTCTCTCCTTTCTTCCTTTTGACTATCTGTAGTTTTTATTTTTTCTGAAGTAAACACGTCACAAGAAAATGCAGTATGCAAAAAGAAAATTTGTTCTCTAATAGCGTCATTGAGGTACAATTCACGTACCACAGTCATTCATTCATTGTGTTTGAGTCAATGGTTTTTAGTATATTCAGAGATATGTACAGCCATCAGATTCACAGTCAATTTCAGAACATTTTCATCACCTTAGAAAGAAACCCCGCACCTTTGGCCATCACTACCACTGCCCGAGCTCTCGGCAAGCACAGATCCTCTCTCCGGGTCAGGGCATTGGCCCATCCTGCACCAACAGTTGATCAAGCAACAAGGGGCCTGTCACTCTGGCTTCCCTCACCAGCCCTGTGTGTTCCAGATTCTTTTGTGTGTAGTGGAGTCAGAACTTCTTCCCATGGACATGCCACAATATTCCGCTAAATTAAATATTCTATTTTTTTAATTTCAAAATTTTAATAGCAACTATTTAAAAAAACAAAAGTAAGCCCTCGGCTTTTGCAAAGGCTGTACAAGTGTTTCCCAAGATTCTCACTCGACCTGTGGGGACCAAAGCCCATCTGGGCCCCCCCAAGTTCTCCTCACCCTGCGTGTTCAGATGCTCACACCTTACCTGCTGTGGTTTCCAGCCCAGGCAAATCAACTGGCCATATGGGGAAAGGATTTGACTTGGGGAGAAAGTGTTTTTAATACAAAGTCAGACATTTGGGGTCTTGCTCACCACCAAACCGGCCCCTTCTCTGTGGCTGTTTGTCTGTGTGAAGGAAAGAGGCAGAGAGACTGCACAAGGAACACAGAATGTGGGCATAAGAACAGCCGTAGCTAAGAGCAGGACATGAGAGATACATCCTACCTGCTCTGACAACTGGTCCCTGAACATCAGGGCCCACAGAGATCTAAAAACAGAGAGAGGAACTAGATACTGCAAACTGAGGCCTCAGTCCCGGCAGGGTCCCGGCAGCTGTGTGGCCTTGGGCAGCTGGCTTTCCCTCTCTGTGCCTGAGTTTCCTTGTCAGAGATAACCATGATACCGTCCATCCCACACCCACATCAACCATGTGACCCTCCTCCTATGGAGAGATGTGTTTCCTGTCCCCACCCTCAAGGTCTGGGCAGGGTTGTGACCCACTTATCATCTCTAGAATTCAGTGGCGATGACGCTGCATGACTTCGGAGGTGAGGCCATAAAAGGGATGCAGTGTTCACCTTCTTCTTTGGGACACTGGTATTGGGAGTGCTGGGCTGCCATGTTGGAGGGAAGCCCACAGGGAGGGGCACCAGAGGGCACTTTGAGTCTAGAAAGCCTCCCAGACCAGGTGGGAGCCTCCAGATGGCTCCAGCCTCCAGCCACTGAGTCACCACCATCCTTGGAGTCTCCCCAACAGGAGCCCCAGCTTTTGCAGACCAGAGATAAGCCGTCTCTGCTGTGTTCTGACCCACAGAGCCCTCGAGCCTAATCAAATCACTGCTTTGGTTTGTTCTGCATTGTTATAACTGCAGCAGGAGGATGTTGGGAGGATCCAACGAGCAAACCCAGGTACAAGGCGCTGACGGAAGGAGGGCTTGCTAAGTCTTAGCTCCCCTCTCCGCTCTCCTCTGGACTCCCATGCTGTCTGTTCAGTGAGGAACACCCCAGAACTCAAGGCACCTGTGAAAGTTCTAGGCAGCACATGCCCTGTCCCTGGCTGCACTGTGGGTCCCTGGAAGGCGAGAGCAGGTGATTCGTCTCCATGGAGCAGACCTGGCACACACGGTCCTCGATTAGGACCCGATGAATGAATGAATGAATGAATGTCTTGCCGACCAGAAGCACCCAGGAGGCAGCAACACAAGACAGTTGTCACCTCCATAACCATGACGGTTTGCACACAAACCATCCCTTAATTCTAGTCCCTAACTTGACATAACACCATCATTTCTCATCAAGAGCTTTGAACTTTTTCCCTTTAGTTGGATTTTTTTCCCTAAAACCCTTTACTTTTTAAAGGATAATGTGGTAATACAAGCCAGCCCTGAACTATCTGTTTAATCTTCTTTCTCCTAAATATTAGCTCAGTGGGGACAGGATCCTGACCTCTCTGTACACTTTTCTCTGTGTATACTTTTGGCCAGAAGGCTGGAAAAAACGGCACTAAAGCGCAGCGTTTAGAGATTCTGAGAAAAGATGGGAGCAGACGCCTGAGGCAGGAAGAGCAGCGTCCGGGGGGCAAGAGCAGATGGGATGCATCCCTCTGGATGGGCTCTGTCCAGGGTTTGCTTGTCTTACGTGTGACAAGCCACTTGCACCTCGGTGACCCAACTCAAGGAGAGGACAGTTTCCAGCTGTGGCTGGTGCCTGGACCGACCTTAGCCTGGCTGGGAATGCCCGTCACAGAGCCCAAAGCTGTGGAGGGGACCCCTTTCTGGTACACTCCTGCTCAGGATGCCACGTGGGGCTGGATCACGGTGACATGTAACTTGGTCAATGTATTAAAGTCAGTGAATGGTCAACTCGGAGGGGCTGGGTTGTATGGTATGTAAATTAAACCTCGATAAGCTTGTTATGAAATGGAACGTGCTCATTGGAAAAAGGAAAAATCGGATAGACATATCCACGGATGCTCTTACATATGTGTGTATGTGCATGTTATACAAGTATCCACACACACAGACACACAGCACACATGTATGTCATCAAAGGTATAAAGAATCTGGGGGCCCCCAGCCATGGGCGGGAGACCTGATTCTGGGCCTGGCTCAGCTCTTGAGGCCACCTCCTCCCCCCCCCAGGCCTTGTCTGTGAAGCGGACACAATATTAGCCTAATTTTCTTTTCTCATAGTTCATCACAGCAGACAGAGCGACCCTTCAAAAACATCCACCCTCTGGTCAACCCCTGCAATGGTTTCCCACTGCTGTTGAGTGGGAGACAAAGCTCTTAACACGGTCTCTGTGGGTCCTCACAAGGCCCTGGACTAGAGCTTTCTGTCATGATGGAAAGTTCTAGATCTGTGCTGCTGTTCCAGCACAGCAGCCGGCAGCCGAGGGTGGCTATTGAGTATCTGAAATGCAGCTGGTTGACAGAGGAGCTCATTTTTAGATTGGCTTAACATTTATTTCACTTGGCCAGGCACTGTGGCTCGCGCCTGAAATCCCAGTTCTCTGCAAGGCTGAGGAAGGAGGATCACTTAAGCTTGAGGAGTTTGAGACCAGCCTGAGCAAAAAGGAGACCCCATCTCTACTAAAAATAGAACGACTAGGTGGGCTTTGCGGAGTGTACCTGTAGTCTCAACTACTCAGGAGGATGAGGCAGGATCACTTAAGCCCCAGAGTTTGAGGTTGCTGTGAGCTATGACATCCTGGCATTCTACAGAATGAGACTCTGTATCAAAAATAAATTTCTTTCACTTAATTTAAATTTAAATGCAAGAGCTGCATGAGGCTAGTGGCTACCAAATTGCCCAGGGAACCCCTAGACGACAGTGCCCCCGACCTCTCTGGCCACTTCCCCTCATGCGCCACCCCGCACACTGCTGCTCTGCTTCTGCTCTGGGCACAGGTCTGCCCCAGGGCCTTTGTATCAGCTGTCCCCCTTCACAGACACCCCACCCTCCAGGATTTTGTCTATGAGTCACCTCCGCCCTGAGGCTGATTTTGGCTCATTTGAAACTGCGCACCCGCCCCACTGCCACGCCACTCCTGCCCCCTCTCTGAGTCCTAGTCCCCAGTGTCACATGCCAGGGGCTCAGCAAAGATTTGTTGAATTAAAAGATTGCACGGAGACTCTTGCCTGGTTTTGCTTGTGGGGAAAAACTGTCTGACCCCTCTGTGTGCCATGTCCAATATCTCCATGTCCCTCCTGGCTCATGGGACCCCAATCCCCTATCTCTCCCATGTCCAAGGAGCTGGAGAGCTTTGCCCTCTCCCAGGTGTCCTGCTGACCAGCTCTAACCTGCTGGTGGCTAGAGGGCCTCCGACTGGCAGGGCCCAGTCCCCAGAGGCGGTGAAGCTGCAGCCCCCTCCCAGACCTGCCCCTCAGCCACACTCCCCCACCCTGCTTCCCTCCTGCCTTGAGTGGAGAGGCCAGCTGGTGACGCACATCATCGCGGGGTCCTCCAGCTCACTCCGTTTCTGGGGGAGGAGGCTAGCTCTTCAGTGGGAGCCAGAGGTTTGGATTCCCGTAAACACAGTACCAGCAAGACCAGAACTCAGTTCCCTCCCGGCCCAGCCCCAAACGTGCATTTTCCAAGCTGTAGGTTGATCTGCTTCCTCCCCTGAAAATTCGCCCTTCGAAACTCTCCATGAACCTGAATCCTCCTCAAACACAGCTATGTCCTAAACTTTGTGCCCCCTTAGAAATCCTGTTTGCTTTTCTGGAGGACTCTGTAATAGCACCCAGATCTCCCCAAACCGTGGGGAGGCTGTGCATTTCCTGGTAACAGATCCCCTCGCCCCCGAGCTCAGGCACCTCCAACAACAATTTACAAACGCGGGGCCACTTTTATCGCTCAAGAAGTGCTTTAGTCTCGCAGCCAAACTAAATCTTTAAATGGCAGAGAGGCATTTGGGTTTCTCTCTGCCCAGCTGACAGTAGGTTTACAGTGTATAATCTGGCCTTTGTAAAAGCATTTGTCAGCCTGGATATTTCAGCTGGAGCCCGACCACCCATGCAGAGGACAGGCAGGAAGTGGGCCTTCAATTGCACCAACAGTCAACTTGGAGGTTGGCTGCAGAATCACAGAATTCCGTCACAAAGGGGGACTTTTTTGGCATTATCTACTTGCATCTCTGCGGCAAAAGCAGCCCTTGTTTATATGAAGCTATTCCTGAACGCTAAATTTGGAAATTGTACATATTCCTCTAATCCACTAGGCCCCAAGCAGGACGGGGCGGCCTCTGAGAAGCCTCGTCACTTCCCTGGCGTTCCACGGGGTTCCAGCTAAACCGCCCAGCATGACCAGGAAGGCCTTGAGGCTGGGACCCAATGGCAGAGGCCCCAGCAGCACCCAAGCCAGTCACTTGTCCCATCCGCCAAGGAGGCACTCTGTAGCTAGGCCGGTGGTTTCATTTTCAGGTGTCTGTGTACAAACACTTCTGACACGACTCCCTCTGGGCCAGCCCGGCCTGGTCCCTGGCAGACTATCAGGGGTTTGGTGGGCCCGGGGGGAGGTGGTGGGGGCTGGGCACGAAAGCATTAATTGATAAAGAGGCCCGGGAGCCAGAGCCGGCCCGACAGCAGGGGAGGAATGTGAAATAATAAATCACACTCATGTTTTATCTATGTGCTGAAGACATTTCCAAGGGAGGAAATCGCACCATTTCAGGCAGCAGATAAAGAAGATAGAGTCAGAGATGGTTCATCAGAGAGCCGGCTCCTCCCTCCCCAGACCTCTACCTGAGCAAAGATACCAAAATTGGTTTGAGCCTCCCTCTGCCACTGCAGTGCTGGGCTCCCAGGGGCCCAGCCTCCCTCTACACACCTGCAGCTCCAGCCTCCCCTGCCTCCTGTCCCACCGCCTCCCACTGCAGCTCACACCTCGGGTGGTCTGAACTCTCTGTGACATGGACACCTCCGGACAGTGAGGACCAGCTGGCCAAGGGTGGCAGAGATGCATAAAACTGTGCCTGACTCTCCAGGAGCTTCCTGACTGCCTGCCTTCACACCCCTTCTTGCCCTAGACCTTTGCCTCCCCCAAACAGGACCCTTCTCAGGCATCTAGGCAGAGACAGAAGGAAGAAACTGCTGGTACATTTGGAGCATGAGCTACACACCAAAGTCACATGCTGGGTGGCTTCACCCATAGTGGGGTTTTCCCAAGCAGAGCCTGAGCAAGGATTCTAGCATGAGCAGACGACCCAGGAGGCAACCCTAGAAAACTCCAGCCAGGGAGCTTGGGCAAGTGACACAGCAGAGGAAAAAGCCAACAGGTGGCTCCCCAGGCACTTCAGTTCCCATGGAGACCACCAGAGCACCAGCCTTCTGGGGAAGCACCACGGAACATCGCAGAACCCATCAGAGTCATCCACCACAAGGGAACAAGGGGAGAGTTACCCACGACCTCCCAGCGCCACTGGCTGAGGGCCACACCCATGTGGACAGGTGTCCCCAGCAATGGCCCTCTGTGTGCAGGGACAGAGACACTTCTTACAGCCAAACAAAGCTCACATGCAAAGAAACTCAGGTGCCTGCAGGTGGAACCCGACTAGCACTTGGGGAAACGGTGAAGATGAGGGATGTGGATGGGGTCCAGACAGACTGAGGTCATTCATCTAGAAAGACATGGCACCCACGCCTCCGTGGTCTGACATCCCTAATCAACACACCACTGCCTCGTCCACCAGGCCTAAAACCTGGTTTGTCTGGGGGCAGAGACCTTTCTCCAAATCGGGTTTTCATTTCAGTCCATGCCTTATTAATTAAACGAATGTCCATGAAAACTTCCCAGTTTCTTGTAAGAGAAACATATTTTATCTGGACAGATTTCTCAGAGGCTGTGTTAAAAATACTCCAGCTCTAAAGGCTAATGTTATGCTTAAAGTGGTTATAACCAAATTCTGTTGGGAATATCTCAGCTATAACCAGATCCGATTCAAGTTTAGGCCAAAACATACTTTATCCTCTAACAAATCAAGACTCTAATATATAGGAGAGCTGCAGAGATCGGTGTTACTGAATAACCACACGGATGGATAATGGGCTGAGTTGAGTGTCTATTGCTACACGTGTGTGTAGAATACCTCTTGATCTCCTGAAATATTAATGGATTCATGCGATTTATTGTTTAGAGCTAGATTTCCATGAAGCTAGAATCCACAAAAGTCACCAATGTCTGGATTACAAATCTGGGCCTCAGTTTATTCTTCTGTAAAATAAGAGTATTAGGTCAAATCAGTGGGTTCCAGTATTTTACCACAAAAGGCCCCTCTTGTTATTTGGGAAAGGCTCTTGTACATGAAGAAACTGACCTTGTCAAAACATAATTGATTAATACAAATAAGAAAGGACAAAAACACATACAATTAGGAGTAAAATACGTCGCTGGGGACGTCTATTAGCACGGGTAGAAAGGTGACGAGGAAGGTCCCCATTTCTGCAGGGTCTTGTAAAATATCAAATATCTCAAGACCACCTCCTGGGATCTGCGTGTTTGGAGAAAGGTTCCCACCTTCTCAAGAAGCAAAGGGGTTCAGGGCAGGAAGGGGGTCGCCACCTCGTCTGGCCCTGCGGTCCAGACCGTACTCAGCCCTCCAGCACAGACCCTCGTCCACGGTCTTGCCCTTTCATTCTCAGGCCAGCTTTGCGGTCCACGAACATCTGTTCCCTTTGTTGTCCTTAGTCTGCTTTGAAAGGTTTGGGGTACCAGACACGCTCCGCCTTCTACTGCCGAGGCCCTCTGAGCCCCGTAGCTTTGCCCACTGTTTGGGAGCTGCCTCCTTGTCTCAGTGGGGGTCCCCTGAAGGACTGGAGCCCATGTGGCTTCTGTGTGACCCCTGGAACCTCCAGGGAAGGAAGACAAGCCCAAGGGCCCCTGAGGGTTCCCTGTGCGTGCAGACGCTGCGTGAACCACACAGGATGCACTCAGAGCTGTTCCACTGAAGGACGGGGGCCAGTGGAGGCCCCCTGCCAACCCCAACTCTGGGGACACTAGATCTTGGCATTTCTGGGCTGCCTTAGGTGAGCGCTGAAAATTCCCACAGCACCGGCGAAAACCGTCAGGCAGGGGTAAGGAGAGAGGCAGAGGCTCAAGGGTGGGAGGCCCCTGTCGGCACCGCCCAGCAGGGCTGAGGGTGGGTCCAAGAAGCAGCAGGGGCCGCAGGGCAGCAGGGGACTTTATCACCTGTCCCAGAGTGGCCACTGGCCATCACCCAGGCAGCAGACGCCGTGGCCTCTGTGTGTTATCTCACCCCCCCCCACTGATGCTTGTGTGTATTACTGGTCTCCCCCATTTTATAGATAGAGAAACTGAGGCTTAGAGAGGTTGAGTACACTGCCTAAAGCCATGTACCTTGTGAACGATATAGCCGGGACGTGTACCCAAGGGCCCCTAAGATGCAGCTGCCCTTCCTTCCTCTCTGCTGGGACTGGGAGGGCCTGCTACTCTCTCACCTCTGACCCCAGCATGCCTCAGCTTCATGGGAAGTGTCCTCTGCCCCCGCCCGGTCTCTCTTTTGCACTCGCTCACAGGAGGGTGCCCTGAGATGTGCAGTCGGCGGCCGGCACAGAGGGCACACAGGCCTGCTGCCCGCAGGGGCTCTGCCCCCCAGTGCAGCTACAGGGAGGGGGAAAACATAATTTTGCAGAAGATGCCCCAGGGCTTTGTCAGGGAGTGCTGGCCCGTGTGGCTGGTGCCTCCAGGATGGGGGTGGGGAGAGAAGGCATCGAGACACCTCCCCGGACAACGCTAAGTCCCCCTCCGACCCCACTGAAGAGGAGGATTTCAGGAAGAACAAAGAGCCGGTGGGCTGGACAGTGGCCCAGCCCTGGTCTCCTTGGTTAGGGTAATTCCAGGACAGACAATGATTAAATGCCTCTGGTTTTGGCTTTGAACCCACAGAGCTCGAGGCAAAAGGAGACAATCTAAGAGCCAGGCCCACGTGGGGCCTTCAAAAAGGGAGTGGAAGGCTGCAGCCAAGCCGTCTCTTCTCACCGCCCTGGGCGCCTACAGCTGAGCAATGCCTTCGGAGAATGGAGGGCGAGACCTGGGTTCAGCTCCCCCTTCTGTGGTTACCTAGTCACTGATGGCATCGGTTCCCTAGGGCCACCATAACAGAGTGCCACAAACGGGGCAGCCTGAAGAATAGAAATTGATTCACTCACCAAGCCGGGCACGGCCCAAGGGCAGCGCAGAGCCTGGTTCTCTGCATGCCCCGCTCAAGTCCCAGGGCCCAGGAGGGCTTAGGGCCCCCCTGGGGTTGGGAGAGGAGAATCTGTGATTTGTAATCTCTTATTTGGTAAAATAAAAGTCGGAAACTAAATAGCAGGCCTGGAATTACCTGTATTTATTTGCCAGAAAATCCAAATCTTGGGGAACTCCTGAGCTAGTGGAACTACATCCCTTTGCTGATGTGACCTCACCCAACCACCTGCCTGCAGAGATAGACTCTTTCAAGTGCCCAGGGAAGAGGAGCCAGATGGGGAACACGGGATTGCTAGGCCAGGCCTCCAGAGTCACTCATCCCATGACAAACAAAATCCCTTCCCGGGGCGGCGCCTGTGGCTCAGCGAGTAGGGCGCCAACCCCATATACCGAGGGCTGCGGGTTCAAGCCCGGCCCCGGCCGAACTGCATCAAAAATTAGCCGGGCGCTGTGGCGGGCGCCTGTAGTCCCAGCTACCTGGGAGGCTGAGGCAGGAGAATCGCTTGAGCCCAAGAGTTGGAGGTTGCTGTGAGCTGTGACTCCACAGCACTCCACCGAGTGCGA
>CAUYON010055549.1:0-16539 GCA_963573935.1 Arctocebus calabarensis
ACATATTCTTCTTAGCAAAGTATCTCAAGAATGGAAGAAAAAGTATCCAATGTACTCAGCCCTACTATGAAGCTAATTTATAGGTTTCATATGAAGGCTATAACCCAACTATAGCACAAGAATATGGGGAAAGGGGAAAGGTAGGGAAGGGGAGGGGGGAGGTTGGGATGGAGGGAGGGTAATTGGTGGGCCACACCTATTGTGCATCTTAGAAGAGTACAGGCAAAACTTACTAAATGCAGAATACAAATGTCTTCATACAATAACTAAGAAAACGCCATGAAGGCTATGTTAAACAGTTTGATGAAAACATTTCAGATTGTATATGAAACCAGCACATTGTACACCTTGATTGCACTAATGTACACAGCTATTTAATAAAAATAAAAATAAAATAAAAATTAAAAAAAGAAAATCACAGTATGGCTCAGCTGTTAAAAAAGATACACACTTACAAGCATAAACAAGAAATACTGATTTTATCAAAAATTGTGATATAAGCATATCAGGTAAATTGATAAAGTGAATATAGGTGGTGATATAAGAGATCCAATCTTCACCTTCTATAATAAATACTTACATTGCTATTTTTGACTTTTCCCTTTCTAGATTTTTTTTCAAAATTCTTAGGGAAAATGATTTCAAGTCTAAAATTTTATACACAGCTAGATTTTTAGATTGTATTCAAAATTTAAAAAGGGAAAAGTCAAAAATAGCAATAGTTCTACAGAAACAGGAAAATGTGGTGGATGCCATGAGTGTTGCTTCAGTCATGTGTACACTGAAGGCACTTCATCACAATGCAATGTATCAATGTAACAATACTGTATTTGTACCCCATGAATATATACAAATAAAAAAGAAATGGAAAAAAAGAAGAAATAAGGAAGTACACTTTAGAGGTACAGCGAATTAATTTCAAAATGGTTACCTAGGCAGCACCTGTGACTCAGTGAGTAGGGCACCGGCCCCATATAACGAAGGTGGCAGGTTCCGGCGGCACTCTACCGAGGGCGATAAAGCGAGATTCTGTCTCTTAAAAAAAAAAAATCGTTGCCTAAAGAGAACTGATAGGAAAGAGCTATAATTTTGTGTGTGATTTCTTTTTGAGTTAAATGCAGTTGACCCTCAAGCACCATAGGTTTAAACCATATGAGTCCATTTACGAGTGGATTTTTTTCAATAAAAGTTACCCAGAGTATGCCTGCCTGTCCTGCCTTTGCTTCCATCTCCCTCACCTCGTCCACCTCTGCCACCCCTCACCCAGTCCACCCTTCCCCTTCCTCCTCCTCAGCTTACTCAGCCTGAAGACAAAGAGGATGAAGACCTTTATGAGATCTGCTTCCACGTAATGTATAGTAAGTACATTCCTCCTCTTTGTGATTTTCCTTTTCCTTTGCTTTTCTCTAGCTTACTGTATTGTAAAAATATAGTACATAATACATATGAAGTATGTGCTAATATTATGTTTGGGGTAAGGTTTCCAATAAACAGTAGGCTATTTAGTAGTTAAGTTTGGGGGAATCAAAATTATACATGATTTTCAACTGCACAGGAATTCCCCAGCCCCGGCATTGTTCACTGGTCAGCTAGATACCTTTTTTTTTTTTTTTTTTTTTTGAGACAGAGCCTCAAGCTATCACCCTGGATAGAGTGCTGTGGCATCACAGCTCACAGCAACCTCCACTTCCTGGGCTCAAGCAAGTCTCCTGCCTCTGCCTCCCAAGTAGCTGGGACTACAGGCGCCCGCCACAACGCCCGGCCATTTTTTGGTTGCAGCCGTCATTGTTGTTTGGCGGGCCCGGGCTGGATTCGAACCCGCGAGCTCAGGTGTACGTGACTGGCGCCTTAGCCCGTTGAGCCACAGGCGCCGAGCCCAATCCCAGCTTTTTAAGGCTGGGTGTCCTCAAGAAAACAATCCAGCCCCTCTGAGCCTCAGTGTCTTCATGTGTCAAAAGGACTAATCCAGGGCTACAAGAGCACCCTTCTAGCCTGGTTTGCAGCCCTCAGACTCTGAGGTAAGGTTCAGGCTGGCACCTGGGCCCTGGGGGTCTCCAGAAGGCCAAGCTCCTCAGGCGTGGGCAGAAAGTGTTTCTCATAACCATAGTCAAGCAGGGTAGAGGCCTGGTGGGGCTCCAAAACCGGCAGTGGCTCTATCTCCTCCACTTCTAGGATGGGGAAGTCCTTAAGGGAATGGGCTTGGATCACCTCCTGGGAAGAGATAAGATTAAAATCCTGCCCGTATTCCTGTCCCCGATGTATGATTAAAATCCTGCCCGTATTCATGTCCCACTCGCCACTGTCCCAGGATCCCCCAATCCCGCCACAGGGTTCCTACACACCAGCTGTCCTGCTCACCTCCATATGAGGCTGGCCAGAATTGCTGTGGGCAGGATCAGGAACCTTATCCCAGACCCAGTGAGGCAGCACCTTGTGCCATAGGTGGAGGCACCTGGCAAGAAGGTAAGAGTCAAGGCATGGCATCCAGGTGGCCAGACACCCATGCCCAGGTTGCAGGGTTTAGGAACATTACAGAGCCCCAAGGCCCTCCCTTCAACCTTTCTGGAAGCTCAGCTAATGCCCAGCTGCCCAACCCCACCTGGGCAGATGCCCATGGGTCTGATGGCCTCACCTTCCCAGGGTGGCTAGGCTGAGTCCACAGCCCATCAGAAGCAAGCCCCAAAGGAACAGAACACCTGGCAGAACTTTCCATCTCAGGGTATTATCTGGTAGGGCGAGGAGGAGAGAACTTTTGTATACCAGGAGAAGTAAGGTGAGGCTTACACATGGGTGAGGCTGAGACTGGGGGATGTCTTGGAGTGGAGGTGAGTTTGTGAATAGCTCTATACTCTTTCAAGTTCAGGGATGATTGGAAACTGTCCCAGACACACACACCATGTCTTTTTTTTTTTTTTGAGACATAGTCTTGCCCTGTTGCTGATGCTAGAGTGCTTTGGCATCAGCCTAACAGCAACCTCAAACTCCTGGGTTCAACTGAGCCTCAAACTCCTGGGTTCAACTGAGCCTCCTGCGTCAGCCTCCCAAGTGGCTGGGACTATAAGCGCTCACCACCATGCCTGAAAGTTTTTCTTTTTTTTTGAGACAAAGTCTCACTTTAGAGTGCTCTAGTGTCACAGCTCACAGCAACTTCCAACTCCTTGGGCCTAAGTGATTCTCTTGCCTTAGCCTCCCGAGTAGCTGGGACCGCAGGCGCCCACCACAACATTGGCCTAACTATTTTTTTTTGTTGTTGAAGTTTGGCCAGGACTGGGTTTGAGCCAGTCTGGCCGGTATATGGGGCTGGCGCCCTACCCACTCAGCCATAGGTGCCACCCTAAGTTTTTCTATTTTTAGTAGAGACAGGATCTTGCTCTTGCTCAGGCTGATCTCGAACTCCTGAGCTCAAGCAATCCACCTGCCTCAGCCTCCCAGAGTGCTAGGATTACAGGTGTACCCCACTGTGCCGGCTCACAGCAGCATTTAGTAGAATCAAAATGCCCTTGACACATAGTCAATAATCATCTCTGATCCATATAACCTAAAACATTTGTACCCCCTTAATATTTTAAAATAAAAAAAGACATCCCTGGGGAGTGTGTACTTTCCATTTCCTGAAAGCCACATCCCCCTCTCCCCCATCAAAATTACAAAATCATCATCATCATCATTCCTACTCCAGCCTGGACAACGCTGCATGACCCTGTCTCTAAAATAGAACCGATAATAATCTTCCTCCAAGTCAAAAGATTATCCACCCACTTAAGCCCTAGTCATGCCTCCAGATGCCACCCCTTCCTGGTGGTACAGACTACCTACCTGGTAGGTGAAGCCAGAGGCTGGGACCAGGTGGACCCTGTCCTGCGATGGTGGATGCCATTACCCACAGCTCACAGGGGCCCCAGTGAAGGTCAGGCAGTGTGACATTCTGGGTGTTGCCACTCACTGAAGGACACAACCGAAGAAGTTGGGGAAGCCATGAAGTCCTCCTTCAGGGCCTTTGCATGTACTCTTCCCAGTGCCTGTGACATTCTCCCCTAGATGACCTCCTGGTTCCCTACCTATCTCTTTTAGGCCTTTATTCAAATGTCACCTCCTCAGTGAGACCTTCCCTGACCACCCTTCCCTATTTAAAATTAGGCTCAGCGCCTGCAGCACAGTGGTTATGGCACCAGCCCTATACACCAAGGGTGGCGGGTTTAAACCTGGCCCTGGCCAGCTAAATAACAGCAACAAAAAAATAGCCGGATGTTATGGCAGGTGCCTGTAGTCCCAGCCACTTGGGAGGCTGAGGCAAGAGAATCACTTAAGCTCAAGAGTTTGAGGACGACATACTGAGACTCTGTATCAAAAAAAAAAAAAAAAAAACAATAAAAAAATAAAATTACAGGGCAGCGCCTATAGCTCAAAGGAGTAGGGTGCAGGCCCCATATACCGGAGGTGGTGGGTTCAGACCCAGCCCTGGCCAAAAACTGCAATAAATAAATTAATTAATGAATTAAATTAAATAAAATTACAGCCCTTCCACCACCCACCTACCCTGCTTCACTATTTAGCACTTGCCAATATCTGATAAACTACTTAGATATTATTTAGTTTGTCTATGCCCGTGGGTACCCCATCAGAAAATCAGCTCCACAAGGGCCTTACCCTCCACATTTGCATCAGTGCCTGGTATTATGTACTCAAAAGTGATATGTTTTTGAATAAATAAAAGAATGAATGAACATCTTACCCCTCACCTACACAGAACCTGGTGAAGGGACCCCAATCATGAGAAAGAGGAAGCCCTCAGAACTATTTTTATTCACTTTTTTTTTATTCCGGTTCTTTGTCTTTTATTTGTTTAAAAATCGTTTTTTGTTGATACTGAATAGATGTACATATGTGGGGGGTATGTGTGGTAATTTAATACATTCAAATGAGGCTCAGCGCCGGTGGCTCAACAGGCTAAGGCACCAGCCACGTACACCTGAGTTGGCGGGTTCAAATCCAGCCTGGGCCCGCCAAGCAACAATGACAGCTGCAACCAAAAAATGGCCGAGCGTTGTGGCGGGCGCCTATAGTCCCAGCTACTTGGGAGGCGGTGGCAGGAGACTCACTTGAGCCCAGGAGTTGGAAGTTGCTGTGAGCTGTGATGCCACAGCACTCTATCCAGGATGACAGCTTGAGGCTCTGTCTCAAAAAAAAAAAAAAAATTCAAATGATTTGTGAAGATCAAATAAGTGTAATTGAAGATTCATCACCTTAAATACTTGTTTTTTCTTTCTTTCTTTCTTTCTTTCTTTTTTTTTTGCAGTTTTTGGTCAGGGCTGGGTTTGAACCCACCACCTCTGGTACATGGGGCAAATGCCCTACTCCTTTGAGCCACAGGCACCACCCAATATTTGTTTTTTCTCTTCTAGCCATTTAAAAATATATAATAGATTATTGTAAACTATAGTCACCCTACTGATCTATCAGACACTAGGTTTTATTCTTTCTTTATTTTTATTTTTATAGGCCGGGTCATACTCTGTGGCCCAGGCTAGAGTGCAGTGGCATAATCATAGCTGACTACAGTCCTGAACTCCTGGGGCCAAGGGGTACTGCTGCCTCAGGCTCTTGAGTAGATGGGACCTATAGGCACGTACCACCACACCCAGCTAATTTTTCTAGTTTGTTTATTTATTTATTTACTTTTTATTTTATTTTTTATTTTTTTATAGAGACAGAGTCTCACTTTATCGCCCTCGATGGAGTGCTGTGGCGACAACCTCTCACAGCAACCTCCAACTCCCGGGCTTAGGCGATTCTCTTGCCTCAGCCTCCTGAGTAGCTGGGACTACAGGCGTCCACCACAACGCCCCGGCTATTTTTCTGTTTTGCAGTTCGGCCGAGGCCAGGTTTGAACCCACCACCTTCGGTATATGGGGCCGGCGCCCTACTCGATGAGCCACAGGCGCCGCCCTATTTTTTTATTTTTCTAGTTTTTGTAGAGTTTTTTTTTTTTTTTTCTGAGACAGAGTCTCACTCTGTCACCTTCGGTAGAGTGCCATGGTGTCATAGCTCACAGCAACCTCAAACTCTTGGTTTCAAGCCATCCTCTTGCCTCGGACTCCCAAGTAGCTGGGACTACAGGCATCCGCCATAACACTCGGCTATTTTTAGAGACGAAGTCTCACTCTTCCTCAGGCTGATCTTGAACTCCTGAGCTCAAGCAATCCACCAGTCTCGGCCTGCTAGAATGCTAGGATTACAGGTGTGAGCCACCAAACCCAGCCTAGAGATGGGGTCTTGTTCTTGTTCAGGCTAGTCTTGAACTCTTGAGCTCAAGTGATCCAGAGTGCTAGGATTACAGGCATAAGCCACCACCCCCAGCCTCTTTGCTTTTTAACCAAAGAGGACATTACCTTTTGGTTATAGGATTTTAGGAGAAAAGAACACAGATCAAGATATATAGATATAGAAAGGTGTATAGGTCAGATGATCAGGTAAAAAAAAAAGGAAGTTGTAAAACACCAGTCATAATATATTTTACATATATACACATACACACACACACACATAATTTTGCAGGGTAGAATCATGGAAAAGTAATTATGTTAAAAATAGTCCTTGGCCAAGCAAGGTGGCTCACGCCTATACCCCTAGCACTTTGGCAGGCTAAAGCAGGACTGCTTAAGGCCAAGAACTCAAGACCAGCCTGGGAAAACTAGCAAGACCCCTGTCTCTACAAAAAAATAGAAAAACTTAGCTAGATATGGTGGCAGGCACATGTAGTATCAGATACTCAGGAAGCTGAGGCCAGGAGGTTGAGGATACAGTGAGCTATGATCCTGCCATCGAGCTCCACCCTGGACTGACAGAGTGAGACCCTGCCTGGAAAACAAACAAAAAACAGGCCTTATCAGTTAGAAAAAAACATAGAAGTAGTGATTTATTTAGTGGTGAAATGATACAAGACTTTAGCAAAAAATAAGGGTGGGGGTTAAACTGAAACAAGATTAATGAAACATTGGCAACTATTCAAGCTGGAGAGTGGGTACATGTGGATTTGTAATGCTATTCTCTCTATTTGTATGTGCTTGAAATTTTCTATGATAAAAAGTTAAAATATACATATATTTTTTTGAGACAAAGTCTCACTCAGTCCCCCTGGCATCAACCTCAAACTCTCAGGCACAAGTGATTATCTTGCCTCAGCCTCCCGAGTAGCTGGGACTACAGGAGCCCACCATAACGCCTGGCTATTTTTTTGGTTGTAGTTGTCATTGTTGTTTGGCAGGCCCAGGCTGAATTGGAACCCACCAGTTCCAGTGTATGTGGCTGGTGCCCTCGCTGCTAAGCTACAGGCACTGAGCCACAAGATTTTTTTGTTTTTTTTTTTTTGTTGAGACAGAGCCTCAAGCTGTCACCCTGGACAGAGTGCTGTGGCATCACAACTCACAGCAACCTCCAATTCCTGGGCTCAAGCGAGCTCCTGCCTCCGCCTCCCAAGTAGCTGGGACCACAGGCGCCTGCCACAACACCCGGCCATTTTTTGGTTGCAGCCGTCATTGTTGTTTGGCGAGCCAAGGCTGGATTCGAACCGCCAGCTCAGGTGTACATGGCTGGCACCCTAGCCCGTTGAGCCACAGTCGCCGAGCCCACAAGATTTTTTTGTTTTGTTTTGTTTTTGTAGAGACAGAGTCTCACTTTATCACCCTTGGTAGAGTGCCATGGCGTCACACAACTCACAGCAACCTCCGACTCCTAGGTTTCGGCAATTCTCTTGCCTCAGCCTGCCAAGAAGCTGGGACTACAGGCGCCCGCCACGACGCCCGGCTATTTTTCTGTTTTGCAGTTCAACCAAGGCTGGGTTCGAACACGCCACCTTCGGTATATGGGGCCGGCGCCCTACTCGCTGAGTACACAGACGCCGCCCAAGATTTTTTTACAAAAGGAATTTATGCTCAGAATAAAAATGTAGCCTTATAACCAAAGGTATAATGCTACAACCCCTGTTGACATTGAGGGGAATTTCTTTTCATATTTGGGTCTCTGCTTTGCTCAATATCGCATTTGTTTTACCACAAGGGAACCACACCACAGATTTTGTGATCCTTTTATCTTTTTCATTTAATAAAATATGACAGGCATCTTTTAATGTCCATAAATATAGATTGGAGTCTTCATTGTTAATGGCCGAATAAGAGTCCATTACATTGATAGCCGGGAAGGAATTGATTACTGTCATGTGTGGTCCCAGAGGCTAAGATGCTACAGGGGCCCAGGTAGGGGCAAGGGTGAGGTGACTGGGTGAGGGTCTTGTTGGGGCTGGGAGGACCTGGCCCTAGACAGGAAACTCACCATTCATGCAGACGGAGGGTCTGGTTCCACTCTGTGCACACAAGGTATAGTGGGTAAGGTGGCCCCGGAGTTGCCACCTAGGGACTTCTCTCCACGCTATGGTGGGAGTTCCTGGGGGGGCATCTTGGAGTCGCCAGAGCACTGGCCCCGTTAGGGGTACTGCAGAGAAAGCCATGGAGTCAAAGTCTGTCTGGGTCCTAGGATCCTCCTCCACCCTCCAGCCCCACCTATTACCTAGTTCCTTTCTGAACCCCCAGACAGGGCGTGCAGGGGCCAAGCCTGAAGCAGAGACTGCAGTCACTGTGATTCGATAGGGGACTCCTTCTTCGAAATTCCCTGGGTGGCAGAGAGGCACAAAAGCCAGTTAGAGTTGGCTCCCCTCTGCTCATTTCCTACTGGGTAGGAGTCTTCATTTGGGTCCCCAGAAGTACACTCTGAGTTAAAGATTTAAGTATAAGTCATTTATCTGGAAGGCAATCCCAGAAAACACCAACAAGGCCACAGGGAAGAAGCAAGTTCCCACTGTGGACAGTTGAGGCTCAGGCCCCCTGGGGATCTCTAGAGGGCAGCAGAGAGCACATACTTGAAGGCCTCAAAGTCATCCCACCCTGCCTCAGGGAGCCTGGAATGTTTATCCACCAGCCCTCAGAGGTCTTAAGTCTCCAGGGCTTCCAACTTGCGGTTCAAGCAGTCACAATGCCTCAGTGACCAGAAAAAGTCCTCAGGCTGGAAATGTAAGTGTGGACTCTGGGGTGGTCAAACGCAGAGGTATAATCCTACAACCCCTATGAGTGGGCAATGGATGACACCTACCATGGTTAAGCAAGGCTCTTCAAGGCCTGGCCTCTAAACCCCCTGGGAATTTTCCAGAATTGGGAGCTCCTTTTGATCATACATATTTGTATGCCTTGAGATTTTCTCCTAAATTTCTCATCCAACACCTTCACTGCTTTTCCAAGTCCTTTAAACCACGGACAGAATCCCCAATACCAGGCCCCAGTCTAGAACTTTCCAGAACCCCAGACCTAAGTATATGACAATCACAGCATGTCTCCACATGGATGCCCATAGACGAGCATCTCAGACTCAAAAAATCCAAAGGGGTCACCAACCAGAATGTGTCAGCATCTCCCCTGGCTGGGGTCCACTCCAAAATTTACTTTGTTCCTGGACCACTGCAGGTATCTCCTCTCAAGTCTTCTGGCTGCTACCCTTGCCCCACTTCCACAGTCTGTTCTCCCCTTAGCTGCCAGAGGGCACCTGTGAACACCTGAGTCAGGTCCTGCCCCTCCTCTGCTCAAGAACCCTTCATGTCTCCCACCTCACTCAGAGTAAAAGTCAAAATCCTTCCAGTGGCTCACAAGGCCTGCACAGCCTTTCCAGTCCCATTTTTTGCCTTTACTTCCTTCCCCTCTGCTCTGGCCACACTGACCTCCTCTAACATACATTCCTGCCTCAGGGCCTTTGTACCAGTTCCCTCTCCCCAGAACACTTTTCCCTCAGGCATCCTCATGGCTCCCCCAGGTCTTCCTTCAGGTCTCAGCTCAAATGCCACTCCCCCAGAGAGAACTTTTCTACCCTTTCTTTCTAAAATAGCCAGTCTCTCTCCTCCCCTTTTTCCAGCCCTATTTTGCCACAATTATATTACAGATATACTTGGGGTTTTTTTGCTTGTTTTACTGGCTACCCATCCCACAGGAATGGGAATGTTGCTGAGATGACTCAGGGCTCAGAACCTAACTATATGGTTCAGATCCTGGCTCTTCCCCGTACTTGCTCTGTGTCCTTGGGCAAGTTGCTTAACCTTTCTCGACCTGTTTCTTCATCTGTAAATTGAGAATCACAATAATAGAAACCGACTTTATTAGGCAGTTTGAATGATTTTGTGTTAATGATACATGCCAGTAGTCATCACCTGCCATTACTGTGTGCCAGTGCCTAGAACAGGACCTGGCACATAGTAGTCAGTCGAAGTTTCTTGCATGAATTAATACCTTTTTTTTGAGACAGAGTCTCAAGCTATTGCCCTGGATAGAGTGCTGTGATGTCACAGCTCACAGCAACCTCAAACTCCCGAGCCTAAGCGATTCTCTTGCCTTAGCCTCCCAAGTAGCTGGGACTATAGGCGCCTGCCACAACACCTGGCCACTTTTTTTGTTGCAGTCGTCATTGTTTTAGCTGTTGAGGGTGGGTTCAAACCCACCACTCTCAGGGTATGTGGCTGGTGCCCTGCTGACTGAGCCATAGGCACTGTCAGAGTTAATGATACTTTAATTATAAAACTCTCTCCTGCAAGTTAACCCATGGTCTGCTCTCCTTTAACAACTGAGATACTGAGATGACACAGTGGCTTGCACGAGTAATCCTAGCACTGTGGGAGGCTAGGGTGGGAAGATCACTTGAGGCGGGAATTTGAAACCAGGTTGAGCAAGAGCAAGACCTCATCTCTACTAAAAAATAGAAAAAAATGGCCAGGCATGGTGCTGTGCACCTGTAGTCCTTGCTACTTGGGAGGCTGAGGCAGAAGGATCACTTGAGTCCAGGAGTTTTGAGGTTTCAGTGAGCTACAATGACACACTATACTGTAATTTGGGTGACAGAGTGATACCCTGTCCGGGAAAAAAATCAAACAAAACAAAACTGGATGGGAACCCAGGTGTTCTGGGACCTTACCTGGTAACAGAGCACTGAGGTTCCCAGGGGGAAGCCGGATCCAGTTGAATTCTTCCAGGGGGTCGCCATCCCGAGCCCAGTCTACCACATGTTCCTGTGGCTCCCCAGACCCCTGTTCCCAGCTCACCAGCAGCTCCTTGCCCCCAATGACACCACTGACCTCCACGCCATGGGGGCCAGAGCCTGGAGCTAAAGGGTGGAAAGAAGGATGCTCAGCTGCCCCCTCTGGAATTTGCCTCCTCCCCCTCCTGCACACTGAGCTGAGGAAATCCTCAGTCTCTTACCCAAGCAGACCAAAGAAAGGTTGGTGAGAGAATCCCAGCTTGTGGCATTGATGGCAGACACCTTGGCCCATTCTGCCCAGGTGGGGATGGAGAAGTTGCAGCAAGGGACAATCCTTTCTGGACCCAGCTCCTGCTCTCCAATCCCAAACCAGACTCTGTACCTCACCTGCACACAAGACCCTGGGCCCTGAAGGATGAGGTGAAGAAGAGGTTAGTATCTTCCGTTTATGGGCTCGGTGCCCACAGCTCGGAGGTTAGGGTGCCAGCCACATACACTGGGTCTTGTGGGTTCAAACCTGGCCTGGGCCTGCTAAACAACAACAACAACGACAAAAATAGCTGGGTGTTGTGGCTGGCACTTGTAGTCCCAGGTACTTGAGAGGCTGAAGCAAGAGAATCACTTAAGCCCAAGTGTTTGAGATTGCTGTGAGCTGTGATGTCATAGCACTCTATCGAGGGCGACATAATAAGACTCTGTCTCAAAAAAAAAAAAAAAATCACACCTACGGTGCATCTTAGCAGGGTACTGGTGAAACTTATTAAATGTAGAATATCAATGTCTTCATATAGTGATTAAGAAAATGCCATGAAGGCTATCTCTAACAGTACGATCAAAATATTTCTGATTGTATATGAAGTCAGCACGTTGTGCCCCATGACTGCACCAATGTACACAATTATGATTTAATAAAATTATTTTTAAAAAAGTCTTCCATTTATCAAGCACATACAGTGTATCTTTGCAAGGTCACCCGATAAGCCAGTCAGTAAAGTCTTTTGTCTGGCTCCATTTTATAGATGAGAAATTGAGTTCCACAGGAGCTCAGTAGCAGAGGTGGGATTCAGATGGTTCCAGGATCAGAACTAGGATAAGACAGGGCAGACAACATTCCTTGGATACAAAATTCAAAACTGGGGGACACTAAAGCCCAGTAATCGAGATAAATAATACATATTTATTTATTTATTTATTTGAGACAGAGTCTCACTTTATTGCCTTCTGTAGAGGGCGTGGTGTCATGGTTCACAGCAACCTCAAACTCTTAGGCTTAAGTAATTCTCTCACCTCAGCCTCCCAAGTAGCTGGGACTACAGGTGCCCGCCACAACGCCCGGCTATTTTTTTGTTGCACTTGTCGTTGTTTAGCAGGCCCAGGCCAGGTTTGAACCCACTATCCTCGGTGCATGGGGCCAGCGCAGTAACCACTGTGCTACAGGTGCCGAGCAAAGATAAATAATATTTTAATGTAGTCTTTTAATCAATCAGAATTAATGCATACATCCATGGCAAATAAAATATCAAAATTTTGTTTTGAGGCCAGACACAGTGGCTCATACCTGTGATCCTAGCACTCTGGGAGGCCTAGGTGAGTAGATTGCTTGAGCCCAGGAATTCATTACATAAACCCTTGAGCAAGAGTGAGACCCTATCTCTACTAAAGATAGAAAAATTAGCTGAGCATTATGGCAGGTGCCTATAGTCCCCAGCTACGCGGGAGGCTGAGGCAAAAGGATTGCTCAAGCCCAAGAGTTTGAGATTACTGTGAGCTATTATGCCATAACACTCTACCCAGGGTGACAGAGTGAGACTGTCACGCAAAAGAGACAGTCTTATTCTGTCATTCAGGTTAGAGTGCAGTAGTGTCATCATAGCTTATAGCAATCTCAAACTCTTGGGCTCAAATGATCCTCCTTCCTCAGCCCCGAGTATCTGGGGCTTACAGGTACATGCCACAACTCCTGACCATTTTTAGAGACAGGGTCTTGCTCTTGCTTGGGCTGGTCACCTGCCCTTGTTTGTTTGTTTGCTTTTGAGACAAGAGTTTCACTCTGTCGCCCTGGGTAGAGTTCGAGGCATCATAGCTCACAGTAACCTCAAACTCCTGGACTCAAGCAATCCTCTTGTCTCAGCCTCAGTGTTAGGATTATAGGCATAGTAAAGGGATGTTATAAAGTATGCATTATAACATGCACCAGGGATGAGAATTACTGTTTTAAAAGTCAGAATAACTGGGCATGATGACTCATGCCTACAATCCTAGCAGAGATTACAGGAGGCAGAGAAAGGAGGATTGCTTGAGGACAGGAGTTTGAGACCAGCCTGGGCAACACGAGACCCGATTTCTACAAAAATATTTAAAAAAAATTTCAGACATGGTGGCATTACACATGGCCCCAGCTACCAGGAGACTGAGGCAAGAGTATCACTTGAGCCCAGGAGTTTGTTGCAGTGAGCTGACAAAGTGAGATCCTGTCTCTAAAAAAAAAATGAAAAATTAAAAAAAATAGCACAGCCATGAAGCAAGAGAATCACCTAAGCCCTGGAGTTGGAGGTTGCTGTGAGCTGTGTGACACCACAGCACTCTACTGAGGGTGATAAAGTGAAACTCTGTCTCCACAAAAAAAAAAAATAGCACTGCCATGGTGGCTCACACCTATAATCCTAGCACTCTGAGAGGCTGAGGTAGGAGAATCAGTTGGGCTCAGAAGTTCTAAACCAGCCTAAGCAAGAGTGAAACCTCATTTCTACTAATAATAGAAAAATTAGCCAGGCGTTATGGTGGGTGCCTGTAGTCCCAGCTACTCGGGAGGCTGAAAAGCAGAAGGATTGCTTCAGGTTGCTGTGAGCTAGGCTGATACCATGGCAATCTAGCGGGTGTTAGGTGTTAGAGTGAGACTCTTGCCAATAAATAAATAAATAAACAAAGAACAGTGAATCTCAACTCTGCCATTAACCAGCTATATGTTTTTGGGATAACCTATCTAAGTTTCCTTTTTCTCATCTGTAAAGTTAGTTAATATAAATAAGTATGGAGACTAGGACCTATACTATGTTGCTATGTAAGATCAAAATTAAGGAAGTTACATTGTGTGGTCCAAGAAGGAACAAGCCTTGTCATTTTGTTCCTTGCTACATTTGCCAAGAGCCCAAGTCTAGCAATGCCTGGCACATAGTAGTTACTCAACAGATTTGAATCAGTGAGGACAACCACAAACTTGTCTGGTCTTTTGATAATACCAGCATTCAAGCTCTCAGCACACTGTTGTACTTTGAGGAGCTGAGCCCCAGTCTTAGTTCCGGACTTCGCATCTTTTGTCCCCCAACCTGGAATACTGCACCCATCCTCATGTTTCTGATCTCTCAAAAGTGGCTGACATTTAAGATATCCAACTGTTATGAGTACATAATAGTTTAAAAATTAAAAAAAAAAAAAAAACTTCTTTTAAAAAGAAGAAGCTGGCTCAGCGCCTGTGGCTCAATGGGCTAAGGCGCCAGCCACGTATACCTGAGCTGGCGGGTTCGAATCCAGCCTGGGCCTGCCAACAACAATGATGGCTGCAACCAAAAAATGGCCGGGAGTCGTGGAGGGCACCTGTAGTCCCAGCTACTTGGCAGGCAGAGGCAGGAGACTCGCTTGAGCCCAGGAATTGGAAGTTGCTGTGAGCTGTGATGCCATGGCACTCTCTGCAGGGTGACAGCTTGAGGCTCAAAAAAAAAAAAAAAAAAAGAAGAAGCTAACATCAGTGGAGGCTTGCTCCATGCTGGACTCCCTGAGTGGTGGGACTTCTCTGAGCACCCCTCCTCAGGTTTTTGGTTTTTTGTTTTTTTTTTTTGTAGAGACAGAGTCTCACTTTATCACCCTTGGTAGAGTGCTGTGGCATCACACAGCGCACAGCAACCTCCAACTCCTGGGCTTAGGTGATTCTTTTGCCTCAGCCTCCAGAGTAGCCCGGCTAGTTTTTTTTTTGTTTTTTTGTTTTTTGCAGTTCAGCTGAGGCCGGGTTTGAACCCGCCACCCTCGGTACATGGGGTCGGCGCCCTACTTGCTGAGCCACAAGTGCTGCCCCTTCCTCCTCAGGTCTTGATGCAACCTAAAGAGAGCAGTACAATAAGCTCTGTCTTGTTCATGCCATTGATATTTAGGGATTTTAGGTAAGTTTTATTATTATCTTCATTTTACAGATGAGTATACTGAGGTCCAGAGAAATGTTAACTGGTCCCCACAG
This sequence comes from Arctocebus calabarensis, assembly GCA_963573935.1. NCBI lineage: Eukaryota > Metazoa > Chordata > Mammalia > Primates > Lorisidae > Arctocebus > Arctocebus calabarensis. The sequence continues at coordinate 15,293 of CAUYON010055549.1, forward strand.
CTCACCTTCCAAAGGAGCAGAGGTTCTTGTCCTTCTGACATGCCGCAGAGGTTCCCCGACACCCACATATCTCTTGGAGCTGGAAAGGAAGAGGAAAAAATGACAGGAATGCAATGGGCCAGACTTCTAGGAGGGACAGGGCAAAGTTGGGCACAAGCTCAGCTACGCTTACCAGAAGGCAGTGTCTGGAAGGATGCAATGGGGCTCTGCTCACCCCACAAATCCTCTTCTTTCTCCATTCGGCAGCGGCCATACACCTCATAGCCTGTGCCTAGCTCCAAATCCTGGATCTCAATAGGAGCCAGGGGGATGGTCATTAGTTCTGATTCCAGCTGAGGGAGAGACAGAGAAAAGTAAAGGGATCCATGGCTGAGTTGAGAGTACTTGAACTTATGTATCATCTGAGTAACCAGTTGTCACTCTGGGCTTGTAGGGGACCAATTGTACAGGGTGGTGGTCTCAGAACATGGATCTTTCAGTTTTAAAACTGACACAATCCCAGGTAGAGACAACTTGGTCACTGTATACCAAGTAGAACAGGAGTTGGTAAGTTCTGTAATTAATATGATTCCAATTTTACAGATGAGTAAACTGAGGCCCAGAGAAGGGAAGTGACTTGCTCAAGGTCACAGAACTGAGATTTATCCCCAGCATTCACATTCTGCATCTCAGTGTTGCTCTGAATTGCATGAATAATCACAATGAGGACAACTCTATTCTTTATGGTGGTGTTTTGCATCAAAAGCTGTAGGTGAAGAATTTGGTTCCTCTTGTCCCCAATATCTTTCCTCTTCTGCTTTTGTTAATAGAATCCAGGCGTTTTAGTTGGGAAGATAGCTGCCAAAAATAGACTACATTTCCCAGTCTTCCTTGTCGTCAGGTGAGACCATGTGACTATGTTCCTGGCCAATGGAGTATGAGAGGCAACAATATATGCAATTTCCTATTGTGCCCTTAAAGGGCATGGAAGGCTCCCCCAATTCCTTGTTCTGGAATTGTCTTTCCCACTGTGTGACCTTAGGAAAATTGCTCAACTTCTCTGAAGTGTACCTTTCTTAACTATAAAATAGAGATTTTTTTTTTTTTTTTTTCGGAAACAGAGCCTTAAGCTGTCACCCTGGATAGAGTGCTGTGGCATCACAACTCACAGCAACCTCCAATTCCTGGGCTCAAGCGAGTCTCTTGCCTCCACCTCTCAAGTAGCTTGGACTACAGGCGCCCGCCACAACGCCTGGCCATTTTTTGGT
>CAUYON010055553.1:0-28710 GCA_963573935.1 Arctocebus calabarensis
TGTACTCTCAGCTGCATGGGAAGTTGAGGCAAGAGGATCACTTGAGCCCAGGAGTTTGAGGTGGCTGTGAGCTATGACACCACAGCACTCTACTCAGGGCAACAGAGTGAGACTGTCACAAAAACAAAACAAAACAAAAGATATACAGCATGATAGATTTGATATATATGCATACATTGTGTAATGATTACCACAATCAAATTAACATATCTGTTGCCACCCATGCTATAGGCTAGGTCTCCAGAACTTGTTTATTTTGTAATTGAAAAATTTACATTCTTGAACATCATCTTATTTCTTCCAGCCTCTGGCAACCACTGATCTGCTTCTATGAGTTCAGCATTTTTTTTTTCTTTTGAGACAGAGCCTTACTCTGTCACCTAGGTTAGAGTGCTGTGGCGTCATTTTAGCTTACTGCATTCTCAAACTCCTATTCTCAAGGGATCCTCCTGCCTCAGCTTCCTGAGTGGCTGGACCTCTAAGTGCATGTCACCACACCTGGCTAATTTTTGTTTTTCTATTTTGGTAGAGATGGGTCTCATTCTTGTTCAGGCTGGTCTTTGAACTTCTGAGGTCAAGTGATCCTTCTGTCTTAGCCTCCCACAGTGCTAGGATTACAAGTGTGAACCATTGCATCTGGCTCACAATTTCTTTATCCACAGGTTTAATGACATGTATCTCTTGTATACATGGGAGGTAGACAAATGAGTAAATTTGTAGAGTAAATCTCCCTGATAAGCTCTTTTTGCATGGGTTGCCAAAAGACTTTTTTCTTTTATTTTTATTTTTTTATTTTGAGACAGTCTCCCCATGTCACTCTCAGTAGAATGCCATGGTGTCACAGCTCACAGCAACCTCAAATTCTTAGGCTTAAGCAATTCTTTTGCCTCAGCCTCCCAGGTAGCTGGGACTATAGGTACCCGCCACAATGCCTGGCTATTTTTTTGTTGTAGTTGTCATTGTTGTTTTAGCAGGCCTGGTTTGAACCTGCCAGCCCCGGTATATGCGGTTGGTGCTGTAACCACTGGGCTATGGGTGCCAAGCCATCTTTTTCTTTCTTTCTTTTTTTTTTTTTTTTGAGACAGAGTCTTTGTTGCCCACAGTACAGTGCTGTAGTGTCATAGCTCATAGCAACTTCAAATTCTTGGATTCAAACAATTTTCTTGCCTCAGCCTATCAAGTAGCTGGGATTACAGTTGCCCACCACAACACCCAGTTATTTTTGAGGCGAAGTCTTGCTCTTGCTGAGGCTGGTCTTGAACCTGTGAGCTCAGGCAATTCATCGTTGGCCTTCTTTTCTTTTTTCTTTAAGTTCAGTGATTTTTATTAAAACATGTTCTGTTATTGGTTCTGAGCTAATAGTCTCAGAATATGTGATATTCTTTTAAATATATAGTTTGAAATAATTTTTTTAATCTCTTGAAAGTTTTCTTAAATTATAATTTTTGGAATTGTTTACTAGCTTTCCTTTTTTTTAGGAAAACTTATGTATAAATTACATATTCTTTGCCTGTGTTCATTATTTGTTACTGTCTTTTAAATCATTTCTTTCTTTCTTTTTTTTTTTTTGCTTTTCTGATATTTAAAATTTTTTACACTTTCATCTTTTACAGCAGTATTCTTACTCTTTTATGAGGATACCTTTATGCCCTAAAAAATTGAGGACTCCTAAGAGCTTTTCTTATGTGAGTTATAGTCATAAATACCTATCTTGTTAGAAGTTAAAACACAAATTTTATAAATATTAATGCACTTTAAAATAACAATAAACTAATTAGGTGTTAATATAAATAAGATTTTTATTTAAAATAATGTTTTCCAAAGCAACAAAAAATAGATTGGTATTGTTTTGCATTTCTACAAATCTCTTTAATATCTGGCTTAATAGAAGACAGCTGGATTGCTGTGTCTGCTTTTGAATTCAATCTATCAATATGCTTTGGTTCAACATATGAAAAAAATCCAGGCTCACAAAGATATGTATTTGGAAAAGGAGGAATTTCAATAGTCTTTTCAGATAATTGTGGGTGTTTGATTTATCATCTGAATTTAACAAGTGGCAGTTTCTTAATTATTAGTTACAGTGTGGAATCTAAAATCATGGCAATGAAATTTTTGTATTCTGTTACATTAAACTCCACTTGTCTTGGTACTTTGGCTCTTTTCCTCATTCAGAGTATATTTTGAAACTTCATATATTGGTCATTTGTAAAATATGGTTTATTGTGTTTGCAAATATTCCCATTGCTCCTACATTTCATTATTTAATATTAAAGTGTCAGATTCATCAGTATCACCATTGATCTAATCAGAACAGTCTTTTGAGAATTAAGACGCTGACAACTCATAACCAAGAGATGAACCCAACTACTTACTGCTATTTGATCTTCGACAAGCCAATTAAAAACATGCAGTGGGGAAAAGACTCCCTATTTAACAAATGGTGCTGGGTGAACTGGCTGGTGACCTGTAGAAGACTGAAATTGAACCCACACCTTTCACCACTAATGAAGATAGACTCACACTGGATTAAAGATTTAAACTTCAGTCATGAAACTATAAAAATACTAGAAGAAAGTGCAGGGAAACCTCTTGAACGAATCAGTCTGGGCAAATATTTTACGAGGAGGACCCCCGGGCAATTGAAACAGCATCAAAAATACACTACTGGGACCTGTTCAAACTAAAAACTTCTGCACAGCCAAGAACACAGTTAGTAAAGCAAGCAGACAGCCCAAGGTATATATATTCCCATATATACCTTGTCACCATCAGTAGAGTGCTATGGCATCACAGCTCACAGCAACCTCCAGCTCTTGGGCTTAGGCCATTCTCTTGCCTCAGCCTCCCCAGTAACTGGGACTACAGGTGCCTGCCACACGCCTGGCTATTTCTTTTGTCATTGTTGCTGCAGTTTGGCCGAGGCCAGGTTTGAACCTGACACCCTCAGTATATGGGGCCGGCGCCTTACTTACTGAGCCACTGGAGTTCTTCTTAATATAACCTATCTGAAAACCAATTTTTGCCCTGGGCTGCAAAACTATTCTTCTAGCTTGCTTATAAATGTATTGAAATGTATAATTTAATTTCAAAATTTGTGTTTGATAGCTTTATTATGAGATGAAGTATGTTATTCAGTATTTCCACATTATTTTATTTTTCCAGTTGGTTCATGACCCTTACTTAGTATTTCCTCTCTATTATGAATTATTTGGAAAGTCTTTGGAATTGATCTGATCACCATAGTTATATTAATGAACGATTTATTTTATTACATCATATGGATCTGATTTCCATTATTTTCAAGTACTAGCAGGTGAATCTATAGTTTTCCATAGTCAAGTGGCTTTGAACTTTGTACTTTTTCACAATTATTTTGGTTATTCAAGGTTCAATGACTACTTATATATCCTTAGAGACCTTTGAATTATTTTAGTTCTAAATAAGATAAGAACTATTGATTAGCTTAGTTTACTCTTGTGCTATTTTTATTTTGTGTATTGCAATTATCTCAATTAAGACCGAGCTAATTTATTTACTAGCTACCCACAAAAGACACTATTTGATTAAAATGTACTTCCAACAATCTCTTTCTTGATTTTCTCCATGAAATACCCTGTCAACAGACTTTTATTCAGTTTGACATTTTTATGCTTCTAATATTTAAAAATACCTCAAATTATTCTACATAGCCACTTAATCTATATCTTGAGTTGGATGATTTAGGAAGGAGATTTATTCTGATCTCCCTTTCAATTTCCATTTACAGTAAGAATGAATAATTTCTTTTTCTTCAGAACATCTTAAAGGCATTACCTAAGTGCATTTCTTCAGGTTGTGTGTTTTATGGAGGGTGCTCTTATGTTGATCAATAATATTTCATTTGGTCCATACATATTTTACAATATGTTTTATATTTAAAATGAATAATATTCAAGATCAGGAATTGTTCTGAAAGCCTACACCTAATCACTGTTAGTTTATTTGGAAGGTATCTGTACAAGTTTAAATTATTCTTTTTCAGTATCTAAATAATTTTCCACCCATTATAACAAGCAAAATGAGCAAGGAAGAAGGCTTATTATAAAGAATGTGATAGAGAAAATGAAATCTTAACTTTTTAAAGATACAATGTGAGTATGAATAATAACAGTTTTCCCGAGGTTTAGGTTAAATGGTATAATATTTGAAGATTTATGCTGAAATATTTAATCATGATGTAAATTAGTATTAGAATGGCTATTTACAGTATCCATAGATTGCTAATGAATTTCCAGGTGCTATATTACAGAGAACCTGTAATTATGGATAGAAATTGATGCTTAGTATAACGGGAGAGCTGTTTTTCCTTCCATGGACGTCATCAAGCAAAATGGAAATTTATGCCAACCAAGACTTTCTGGGACTTTGTGAGTATTTACTAGAGACACCTAGTCATAATAAATGTTAATATTAAAATATGAAAAAAAGCTAAATTTTATTTCTGCATACTCTTTTTGAATACTAATAATTATACTGAAAAAAAAACGTGGCTTATTATATCTTTTTTTCATGGGAAGGTAAAAACTGCATTTTCTAATTTTTCTGCTTAATGCAAATTTGCGACTTAGAAATACTTTCTTCTTTCTGATGTTTCAATCTGTTTGCAAAATCCACTCCTGTGTTCAATTAAATTCAAATTCTAAAACTTTCCCCCTTGTCCCAATCATTCAAAACTATAGGAATTAGTCAGGATTTTTTGGTTATAAAAAATAAGTAGCCTACTAAAATGGCCTTAACCTGTATGTCAAAGGCTATACAGAAAGTAAAAGGGCTTTATCCTGGAACTAAGTAGTCAGTTTTCTTTCCTGAGTTATCATTTATTCCCATCTGGATTCCTCGGTGTGTTTAAACCCTTTTACTTCAGGCTTATACCACACATAAGGACCTCAAGTCCATGGAAAGATTCCAAGGATTTCACTGTGTTTCTTATGAGACAATCCTCAGTTGCTTCTTATATGGTTAAGAGATTTCAGTGATTTCTCTAAAAAGTTCTGCTCATCTCTCTGGTCTTTGCTCAGAGTGTGAGCTCAATAGCATTCTACTAAAATAAGCCAAGTAGCAGAATTGATGGTTTTCAAGACAGAAACGCAGATGCAAGTAACAGAAGAACCAATGGATGCTTGCAAAAGAGAGAACAAAAATCTTCTACAATGAATTTATAATAGGATAATCTGAGTCCCTGTTCAGTTGAGATTTGGCAACGTATCTCAGTTTAATGAGAATTTAACGATTATTTTCTTCAACCAATATTTGATCTTTAAACATTTTAACCATAACCTAGATATATGGAGATTTGAATACTTCGAGTTTCAAATATTGAAAAGTACTCATGATCTTTTCTTTGTAATTAATTTTATTGAACATGGCAATCATCCATTCTTGATTTTCTGTGGTTTCCTTATCATTTCAGATAAGTCTTACTCCTCCTTGCTTATCCTTACCTCCCCCTAATACTGTGTATCTTTTCCGAAAGTAATTTCACTCTAGTGTATAAGGTGTTCCTTTAGTTATCAGTGATTTTCTGGAGACTTCTTTTCATCAGGCTTTATTTCTGCACTTGATATAAGTTGGTATCTGCTAGAGGAGAGAGTGAGATGACTTGTAATCAAAAATTTTTAAGATCAAATTTATTCAATTTTATAGATGAATACATTAAGAATTAAAAATTTTGCTAGTTCTCTAAAATATATATTATTTACTCTGGAAGATGATAGATTCTTAGTTTAGTAGTGAAGGCCCAATAAGAAAATGGAAAAAAAAATAATTTTAATAAACCTTTATTATGATGTGATTTGTATGATCAAAATATTTCTGAATGTATATGAATCGTGCCCTGTGATTGCACCAATGTACATAATTATGATTCAATAAAATTATTAAAAAAAAGGCAAAAAAAAAATAATAATAATTTTAAGTGCTTTCAAAGGAAAGATTTAATATAATAATATAAATACTTACAAAATAATCAAAAAGTCAGGATGAACAGAAAGAAGGGAGGGAAGCAGATGGGTAGGATTTTTACTTCAAAAATAGCATCATTTGTTTTGTAATCCAGAAGTGAGAAAACTGTGGTGCTGTCTTCTGCAGCACTGCTCAGTCATCTGTTTCCTCCTGAAGCTTATCGGGGACAGTGTGATGTGAGGTCTGCTTTCTTCAAACAGCCACATTCGTCAACACTTGAACTTGGCTCTATCCTTCCCCAGCTCTCCCTTCTAAAACTAATCAAGGTATGTTTTATTAGAAGTACCTAAACAATATCTACAGTTCTTCACAGATGTCTATAAAATGAAGTCCTTCATTTTAATCCCGTGAGATGTGGAAAAGAGTTGCGGCATGGATGGAGGTATGGGGGGGGGGGGCAGGGCAGGGATCTGGCCCAGAGGGCACAGACAGTTGGAAAGTTACCGTACGAAGTCGCCAGAAGGAGAGGTCAAGATGAGTCCGGAATCATGAGCATTGAGCAGGAAACAGAGCCTGTGAAATTATGTCGTATGTAATTGTCAAATACCAAGGAACATATTATTACTTACGTAAAAGATAACTGTTAGTTTCATATGAATTGGGCTACAATAAACATTCTGGTACGAATATCTTTGTTATAATGTGATTTTTTGGTCTTCTGGATATATACCTAGTAGAGGAATTATAGGATAGAATGGCAGGTCTAGTTTTAGATCTCTAAAGAGGAGGAGGGCTGGGCAGAGAGGGAGTAATTGGTGGGACCACACCTACGGTGAATCTTAGAAGGGTACAGGTGAAACTTACTACATGCAGAATATAAATGTCTGAACACAATAACTAAGAAAATGCCATGAGGCTATGTTAACCAGTTTGAAGAAAATATTTAAAATTGAATATAAAACTAGCACATTGTACCCCATAATTATATTGATACACACAGCTATAATTTAATAAAAAAAAAGAAAATAACTGTTAGATAGATGTTCAAAGATAGACATCTATTCAAGTTTCAACGAATTATCTCAAATGCTGTGTGACATTTTCAGTTCACACAAATAGACACTTTTTTCTTTAAAGTAATAAATTTAATAGATAACTAAAGCATACTAACACTACACAAAATTTTAGAATAATTAAAAGAAGTGAAATTAGTATTTCTCAAAAACCTACCTTGTAGAAAAATTAAACAATGCCTATGGTATTCAACTGGTAACTCTCTGTTGAGGGCTCTGAGCCACACACATGGGACAACCATTCTCTGTGGGGACATACATTACATTTCTAAAGTGTGTTTTAGAAAAAGGACAAGGCGATTATGGAAGCAATACTAATGGTTGCCTACCCAGTAACTATGCTCATGTCAGGCACTTACAAAGTTTGTCACCTCCTAATACAGATGTCACCTCCTAATACAGAAGGAAAATGTTAAATTCTAGTTTACCTCCCTTTTAATTTGAGAATCAGCATTTAACCAAATTCTTCCTAGAGACCTAATAAAAAGCCTACTAAATGATGGACTCTTAAAAAAATAAAAAAAATACAAAGAAAATTCCTTCTTCTTACCTTTGGATGTAATTGGCTGGGATGTGAAATCGATGACAATACCTTTCTGTTGCCAGGACAGGAGAAAATGGGCAGTAATTCTGTACACCAGGGCAGGTATCCACTTCGGAAGCTTCTTTCCATAGTCAGAAAATACTTCCAGAATCACCCAGTGTTCATAACCCTTGAAATGTGAAATAGTAAAGACATTCTTAACTTTAAATTGTGTACTTTACTACATGTAGCCCAAATACTCATAATTGATAAATTTCCTAGTTATGACTCATCTAATAACAAGAAATCTATAATTTAACTTTAATTTCAAGAATTTCATGGCAAGATTTTGAAAGGTTTAGGTCAAACATATTCTCTTTTCATACCTACTAATTATCTTATGAAATATAAAGTATAGATTGTGAACAACCAACTGTGAAATATTGTCTAGAATAAGATTTCTTTTTGTTTCATCATGACAATTGGCATTAAAACAATAAAATCCTAGAAGAAGGACATAATCAGAAACAAAATTAAAAATATATGGATGAATGAAAATATGTGGACAAAAAAATGCATGGTAAAGAAAAATACTCAGAAACATCTGTAATGACAAGGGCCAGGGTAAATTCATAAATGCAAAAAAGCATATGGAGATGTCTCCAGATTTAAAAAGGGATAAAAGCAAAAAGGGGGTAATATTCGTTCTATTTATATGCAAAATGTGCATGTTATAAAAATACATAAAAAGTGTTGTCAATATAATATTTCAGTTATCTGATATTTTAGTATTTAATTGAAAAGCATAATAAATGATTATAAGAAAGACTTGCAAATTCAAGAAGTTGTGTATTTTACATGATATGGTGACTCTGAGATAATTTCGGATCACAACGAGTTTGTTTGCATTATACCTGTGATGGGGACTCTTCAGAAAGTGACCAAGTGAAGCAAGTTAGCCGATAAAAGAATGATGAGGTCGGTATGGGTGTCGCCGGGACTTTCAGATACAAATACCATCTATGTAAAAAATAAATTTGTTAAAAGATAGAGGCCAAGTGCGTTGGCTTAGGTTTGTAATCCTAGCACTTTGGGAGTCTGAGAAGGGTGGATTGTTTGAGCTCAGAAGTTCGAGACCAGCCTGAGCAAAAGCAATATCCCATCTCTAAAAATAGCTGGACCGTGTGGAAGACATCGGTACTCCCAGCTACTTGGGAGGCTGAGACCAGAGAATCACTTGAGCCCAGGAGGTTGAGGTTGCTATGAGCAGTATAATGAGACTCTGTCTCAAAAAAAAAATAAAAATAATAAAAGTGTGTGTGTGTGTGTGTGTGTTTGTGTATGTATATATATATATATATGGCTCTATCAATAAAATTATAACAACATAAGATAATAATCTTTGTAATCTAAAACTGGGTTTAAAAGAGGTTTTTGGTTGTTGTTGTTTTTTTTGCAGTTTTTGGCCAGGGCTGGGTTTGACCCTGCCACCTCCGGTATATGGGGCCAGCGCCCTACTCCTTTGAGCCACAGGCACCGCCCAGTTTAAAAGTTTTAGTCATGCCCCTTAGAGTAACACAGAATGGTAGGAAGTAAGATAACTTGATTTGGATTTTAAAAATCTATGGTTTGAACCAGAAAGAGTGGTTCTAGAAAGACAACTCATGGATATATTCATTCATGAAATATAATAAACATACTAAATTATTGTTTATAAAATTATGTTCAGAAAAAAAGGAGGGAGACAACTAATCAGAGTATTTAGTAAAAAAAAAAAAATTTAAAGACGGATAAAGCATCAGTATCACTAAATTGTATTTTTTGAACAAGAGGGTACCATGATGAAATTGGTAGGTTTATAAAAGCACAATTTATAAGAAATTAGAAAAAAACAAATTCAAAATGATTTCATTCAAATTAAAATACATTCCATTGTGGGTCCAGGGTTATTTCAGCTTGTTGCAGAGGTGAGATGCCTGGACGAAGGGCAAGTGACTCCAAGTTCATGTTCAGCTTTTCCCTCTCACTGACTCTGGGGAACTCGAAAAAGTCACTTACGCTTTTTAAACATTTCTTTGTGGTAAAATGAATGCAAAGTACTCGTCCCACTGTGTGACAAATGGCAAGTGAATGTTTATGGCTATCAGTAATTGTTATTCATTTAAAAGTCAAATAAAAGTGAGCAGGGCCAGGAGACTGTGTGAGAAAGACAGAGGCTCTGCGGGCAGAGTTTACAGAGCAAAGAGACCAAAAAACAGCAAATTCTACCATGTACCGGGAGTTACTGGGCAGGACCTTCTGAGCAGGTGCTGTGGGCCTGAGGATAAACAGCCGAGGAAGCTTCTTCAGAAACTCAAGTCTCAGCTGAGGGCAAGAAGAAGACAAGGGTTGTCCACAAGAAGCCGTGGGCAAAGAACGGGTGTTGGTTCAGAAGTTCATGGTTATGTGTTTGCTGAATGCGCACAAGATGATTCTAAAAGAAATGAAATTTAGGATGTCAGATGGGAATTGGTGAATGTGAAATCTATAGACAGACAAATAAACTGGTTCATAATCAGATATATAAAATAGTTTGCACTCTATTCTTGAGTTAAAGCAAAATTGTAGAAGGCTTCCAAGAAAGTTTATTGCAACAAGTGCAAGGACAACTCAGGGGCAAGGATTCTCGTTATGATGTGTTTGCGGGGGGGGGGGGGGGAATGTGCTTGTGGTAATCTGGGCAGGAGGTGATAATGCTCTGTGTGAGAGCCTTGTCTTGGAAAATTAGGAGAAATGTAAGGATTAATATTACCTACAATAGAAAGCAGAAACAAGGTTCCTATCTAAAATTTCTATCTTGTCTCACAAGGAACACTGCCCTATATGTTATTATCTCAGAAAACTGTTTTGACAGGTGTGCAAAATCAAAAATTACTTAACATCTGTGACCATCAGCAAACTTATTAGAAAATTAGATAATATCACCAAATGAAACTATCTATCTCTCTGTTTTTCTAAATTTCTATGATTTTTCAGTTCAACAAATAAGTACATGAATATATAATATATCACCTCCTAGATTCAGGCTCTATGATAAATACAACTATGAAACATGATCCTTACCTTTTAATAATTTCATATAAATAATTCAGTATAAGAGTTATATCAAGGGTGGTGCATGTGGCTCAAAGGAGTAGGACGCCAGCCCCATATGCCAGAGGTAGCAGGTTCGAACCCAGAAACCAGCCTTGACCAAAAACTGCAAAAAAAAAAAAAGTTATATTAAATTGTTGCAAAAAGCAATTTAACGTGAAGGTACATGGGAAAAAATTTACTCAATTTGAAATTTGTAGAACATTTCTAAGAAGCAGTAGCACTTATCCAGTTCTACACATGAAAAATGTGGGTAGAGTTTCCCATGCATCCCTGAAAATTGAAATTTTGAAATTGTATAAATATATATCTCGAATAATTTTTATTGTAACACAGGTTCAAACTGGGGATAATTTTGCACTGCCCTCCTTTACTCAGGCCCGCCAGCAAATATCTGACAATGTTCAGGGGATCCGCGCCTTTCCCCACAAGTAATTCTCTGTTCAAATGTTAAAAGTGCTGAGGTTAAAAAACACTGCTAATAAAGTTATTCAGTGATGTCAAAAATGAAATTTCAAGTTTAGTAAAACAGCTAGCCTCAGTTCTTACTCTTCTACTTGTCCAGTTCTTCGTACATAATGTTTCAAATATAATTTTTTCCAACACTTTCTTAGTGTTTTACATTCTTGTTCAAAGTCTTCAATGACTTTCATAGACTAATTCTAACATGCTAGCCTCATAATCAAAGCCTTTCAAATATGATCTTGTAAAATTCATTTTTCCTATCACTGTTCATGCTACATCTATTGATAGAAAAATAGCAAATAAATAAACAGACAGATAGATATGCAGCTTTTATTTATTTGGTTAATCATTCCTTGTTGCCATATACATAGTGAAACTCCCTTTGAATTTAATACTTTTTCACTCCATTTGTATTTAGTTTTCTGAATCTAACAATTTGCATTTTGTACTTATAAAATGATACTATTTCCAATTTTGATAAAGTGCCATCACCGAAATGTAAATTACATATATGTTAAAAATTTAAAACTTCAGTTTAATATATTTTATAAGATAATCTATTTATACATATTATCTCTTCATAGTTATTAAATACTGTTATTTTCTCTTTAATTTGTTGTATTTTAAACAATTTACCAGCTGTGTTTATTGGCAATATTTTGTATTAATTATCCTTTGGGGAACTCATTTACTTCTGAAAGAACAGATGTTGCTCCATTAATAAAAACCTCTCAGTCTTCGGAGAGAATACATGATGTTTATAAACCTCAAGAAATGGATTAGGTGAACGTAACTATGTTACTAAATCACTTCACCAAAAATTTCCAAATATAGTTGAATATTTTGAATAATAACTCCAGCAAACACAAATATTGACACACCATGTTTAAATCGCATGTTTAAAATTAAAGTGAGAGGTGCAAGTTTACAAATCATTCATTTGCATCACTTTCCCATATACGTTTTTGTCATGATCAAGCAGTTTTACATCTCCACCTACATAGGACTAATGTCTGGGTATTTTGCCACATTAGACATATGAGTCCCTACTTATTTCATTGTTTTATTAATTTATTCATGCAACTAACAAGCTTAGACTCCTTTTTTAGTAACTATTTATTTTAATGAGAACACTGAAGCAATTGAATATGCCCTATCCCAAATCTACAAACTTCCCGGAATTAGTGTCATCTAATTTGTCTTGGCTTCTCTCATAATGAAGGAACTTTCTGACCTGATTTTCATTTATTCGTTCATTCAACAAATATTTATGGAGTGCATACTATACCAGGGTTGTTAATGCCCTGAATATAAAGTAGATCTAGAGATAAAAAAAAAAACTAACTCATCGCAGTATTTGTTCTTAGGCTTAGACAGACAATAAACAAACGAAGATTTTATTAGTGTCTTAGCCAGAATAAGACAAGTTATGTTAATGCTGCTACATTATTGTTTAGAAATGTTTGATTATGAAGCAATCTTAGTATTATTTTATTATGAGTGATGTCGTTAGTGACATTATATCCTCTAGTTAAATAGGCAATCCCAAGCACTCTTATTATTATGATCAGCTGATGATTACCTAACGGGAATTAGTGGTTTCTCCAGCCTAATAGAAAATCACAGTTTAGTTGATCGCTAAATGTCCTCTAATTTTACCCCTAAGGTCTTTCCATACCGCCCACCCTTAGCATTTCCTTTGTTATTTCTGGAATAGCCTTTGCCCCTCTCTGCCTGTCAGAGCCATGTCAATATCATTTAGTATCACAATGCATTGGTCACCCAACCAAACGTGATCTTTCCAATTATGACCCAACTGTTATCATTACCAACAGCTGTACACTTGTAGGGAAATTTTCAAATTCTCTGCTGTGCTTCTTTGAATACAGAGATGAAGACTAACAAGACTGCATTCACTTTAAGTGAAAAGATATATATATCTTTGTGTATATATATGTGAGTGTATGTATTCCACGGGTCAATATGAAGACAGACTGTTATTGTCTATTATTTTATTTCTAAGAAACACTGCTGACAGCGTCCTTTCTGATTCACTGTGCAAGTTTCACCGTGCTCGGCTTACCAGTGTTGCTGGGAGGGCTTCATTTGTTTCCATCCATAGACTTTACAGTTCTTGATTTTTGTGTATCTCAAAACTTTCATAATAACCCATATGTGTGTGTGTGCATGTCTATATATATCTATATTTGTATGCATGTGTATATGTATAGGGAGAGACATAAATATATACATATGCTGTAAATATATACATATGTATATATGTGATGGTCCTTTGAACATGATATATGTATAATAAACATTTGTTAAACTATTTTTTTTTTTCTTAGAGATAGAGTCTCACTTTGCATGGCGTCACAGCTCACAGCAACCTCCAGCTCCTGGGCTCAGGCAAGTCTCTTGTCTCAGTCTCCCCAGCAGCTAGGACCACAGGTGCCCACCACAACACCCGGCTATTTTTTGTTGCAATTTGGCTGGGGCCAAGTTTGAACCTGCCACCCTCGGTATATGGGGCCGGCGCCCTACCCACTGAGCCACAGGAGCCACCCTATTAAACTAAATTTATGTTACTCATCTTTTATTTTCACTAGATTAAACTCTCAGAAGATATTGGGTTGAAGGTAAGGTAGAGAAAACTCTTCATTTCTTATTACTGAAGTATTTCTACTCATAAGAATTTTCTTAATATTCATGATAAATTAATACCTTTGACAATATTTATACATAGTATGCTCTAATTGCATGTACACATTTTATAAAATTTTTAAAACAAATGAACAAATAAATACAGTATGGATAGTACAGTAAAGTCACTCCTCTCTCATCACTTTTCTGCAAACTAATAATTTAAACATCCATGTAAGCGACCACTAACATTCTCGAATTCAGTTTCTTAAACACACAATCTGTGCGCTATATACCATTACAAAGAAGAATGAACCAATTAAAACATTTACTAAGACAAGAAACAGACATATCGCTTGTTAAAATTTCAAATCAAGTAAAAATTAAATGTCTAAGTAGCACTATGTAGAGAAAGATAGGATAAATTTTAAAGCTGCTAAAGCAGTTATAGTTTTATATGTGTATTCTGTAACATTATTCTCATAGGAAATAAAATTAAATAGACTACAGGCTCCATAATCCATGAGTTAGTACTGTTTGTGAGAAATGTGATATTTTAAAGCATTCTCGACATAGATTCATAACTTAGGAACCCCTCAAGACGGCTCGAGTCAATTAAAAGCCTAGAAGTCATTATAAATATTTCTTTTTTATCTACAATAAATTTCTCCAGCACTAGGAATGCTCCTTTGAAGTTTTAGGTACCCAATTCTACATTCTCTTGAAAAAAATTATTTCTTGTATGGTGGGCATTTATGCATGTGTGTGTGTTTGTGATTTATGTATGCATATTCAAGAATTTGGTACAACATTTCATTATGATAGGAAGTGGTTCTTTCTTCCCTAGTTTTATATCATGTTATTTCGCTATCCTTCTACATAATCTTTGTTCTTCAGATTTTCTTCTACTTACAGGCAAAGAAAGGCAAGTCCAATATATGTGAAATTTAAACTCACAAATAAATGACTGCAAAACTTCAGGAATTATGAGAGATATTTTGGGTAATTTAGTAGCATCCCAGAGTGGATGAGTAAATCCAGCAATAAACAGGAAAGTAAGTCTGTAAGATAAATGCCACAAATCCTATACAACCCTTGGCTATAGTCAGTGCAGGCGACACCATTCACAGAAATAATTCATTCACCTGTCTGCCCGGTAGACACATGTGTCAGCTAGAAAGTTAAAATTTCACATCTATTAAGAAAGAGAGCTAGTTTGGGGGGCATCTCATTTTTAAAGCCCAACTAAGTTTAACAATGGAAACTTGTGCTAGGTTAGAATATTTTCTCCACTCTTAACCTTTATGTACTATGCTCATTATTATATACATACGTGTTTATAGGTATGTTTATATTAACATTTATATTTAGAAGGTGTAAATTAATACAAAATGCACTAGATAAGAGTTTGCAATAGACAGTATTTTCAATAAGTTATAACTAAATAATTTAACAGGCATATGAAAACATGAATTTGTTTCACCTCTGTGTCATATCACAAATTGAAAACCTATTTCATCTGGATTGGAGACTGAAATTCAAAAGGCAGAACTCCACATTTACCAGTAAATATTAAGGATGTTGTTTATGATTTGTGATGTGGGATAAAGAATGTGAAATAGTACACAAACATAATAAACACAACAACTTATGTTTATTATGTGAAGTTGTATATTTTACAACTTAAAAGTGAAGAACTATTTATCAAAGGGCACCATTATAAATGGAAGCAGACAGGTCACAAAGTGGCAGGTTGTATTTTTAACTGACAAGGCACTGCATCCAGTTGAGAATCTACAAATCAATTAAGAAGGGGAGAATGCAATATAAAAAGACAAAGAACATATAAATATGCATTTCATGAGGAACGGTAAGAATTATCATATGATGCTCGTAGGTAGTAGAAGCATAAATTATACACACATCATGTGCACATCTTATAAATTAGCAATTCTACTTTTACCTTTTATTTATTTATACGCATTTCAAGAAATATGTTAGAAATATTTTTGTTTATAGTAGTGAAAACTAGAACGAAAATAAGAATCCATCTATGTAGAATAAGGGCAAAGTTTTGTAATTCACAAAATAAAGAGCAAGACTGCAGCTCATTTGCACATAGGTTTCACATGCCAGAAGGCTGAATTTTAAAAAATAATATTAGGGCAGCGCCTGGGGCTCAGTCAATAAGTACCAGCCCCATACACTGAGGGTGGCGGGTTCAAACCTAGCCCCAGCAAAACTGACACAACAGAAAAAGTAGCCGGGCATCGTGGTGCGCGCCTGTAGTCCCAGCTCCTCGAGAGGCTGAGGCAAGAGAATCGCCTAAGCCCAGGAGTTGGAGGTTGCTGTGAGCTGTGTGACACCACGGCACTCTACCGAGGGGGATAAAGTGAGGCTCTGTCTGTAAAAAAAAAAAACCCAAAATATAAAAAGAAACCAGATAGAAGATAGTAATATTAAACAATTATATTCACTATGATGACAGCGCCTGTGTATGAATATCTTGTGTCTGAATATGTAAAGGAAAGAGAAGCTAAGTGTGACGCCTGACACTAATTATCCAGGAGCAATGGAGAAGGCAGTGTGCACACACGACCACGTGGGTGCCATCGGGGGACCAGCTGGTCCTCTTCTGACTTGAAGGGTGCATGAATGGACTCTTTGTAAAAAATTTTTTTTGTAGGAGATAACTTAATTTTTATTATAACACAGAATGCAACACATTAAAAATATGTATTCACACTTGAACAATTGCATGTTTGTAAAAATATTTTTATTTGTTTATTTTTATTAAATCACAAACACGTAGATCATGTGTACATTAGTGCATTTATGGTGTAGAATGTGCTGATTTCATATAGAATTAGGAATGCTTACAAAACACTGGTTAATATATACCTCACCTCGTTTACTTCATTATTGTGTTAAGACATTTATACTCCACACTAACAGATCCCACATGTACCCTTGCATTATGCACCACAGGTGTGATCCCACCATTCGCCCTCCCTCAATCTAATCTCGCCATCCCCTCCCAATCCTTCCTCCTCCCTCCTTCGTCTTGGGCCATAGTTGTGATCTATTCTTCATATGAAAGTCTGAATGATTTGAAATAGGTTTCATAATAGTACTGAGTACATTGGATAAATTGGGGGAAAGATTCCCCATTTAACAAATGGTGCTTGAAGAATTGGCTGGCGACTTGTAAAAGACTGAAACTGGACCCACCCGTTTTCACCTCTAACAAAAATTGACTCTTACTGGATAAAAGACATAA
The DNA here is from genome assembly GCA_963573935.1 of Arctocebus calabarensis. NCBI lineage: Eukaryota > Metazoa > Chordata > Mammalia > Primates > Lorisidae > Arctocebus > Arctocebus calabarensis. Next base: position 17,060 of record CAUYON010055553.1, read on the forward strand.
AATTAAGACAAGAAACTATAAAGATTCTTGGAGAGAGTGCAGGAGAAACAATTGAAGAAATTGGCCTGGGAGAATACTTTATGGGGAACAACCTCCAGGCAATTAAAGCAACACCAAAAATACATTGCTGGAATCTGATCAAACTAAAAAGCTTCTGCACAGCCAAGAACACAGTAAGTAAAGCAAGCAGACAGCCCTCAGAATGGGAGAGGATATTGTCAGGTTATGTTTCAGACAAAGATTTGATACCCAGAATCCACAGAGAACTCAAAATTATTAATAAGAAAAGAACAAGTGATCCCATTTCATCGTGGGCAAGGGGCTTGAACACAAGCTTCTCTGAAGAACATAGGTGCATGGTCTACAGACACACACACAAAAAATGCTCATTATCTTTGATTATCAGAGAAATGCAAATCAAAACCACTTTGAGATATCATCTAACTCCTGTAAGAGTGGCTCACATAACAAAATCCCAAAACTACAGATGTTGGTGAGGATGTGGAGAAGGGAACACTTCTGCACTGCTGGTGGGAATGCAAACTAATACACCCCTTTTGGAAAGCAGTATGGAGAATACTCAGGGATCCAAAAGTAGACCTGCTGTTTCATCCTGCAATTCCTCTACTAGGTGTATATCCTAAAGATCAAAAATCACTTTGTAACAAAGGTATTTGCACCAGATTGTTCATTGCAGCCCAATTCATAATAGCCAAGTCACGGAAGAAGCCCAAGTGCACATCGACCCATGAATGGATTAATAAATATGTATACCATGGAATGTTATGCAGCCTTAAAAAAAGACGGAGACTTTACCTCTTTTACATTTACATGGATGGAGCTGGAACATTGTCTCCTGAGTAAAATATCTCAAGAATGGAGGAAAAATTATCCAATGTACTCAGTACTTCTATAAAACCTTCTTATATTTACTCACACTTTGTTATGAAAGATAGAACACAACTATAGCCCAGGATGAAAGAGAGAAATGGAGTGGGAAGAGAGGGGAGGGGGAAGGTTTGACAGAGGGAGGGTAAGAGGTGGGACCACCCCCTTGGAGAATATTGCGAGGGTACTAGTCAAATGTGTCAAGGGCAGAACATAAATGTCTTAACATAATAATCAAGTAAATGAGGAGAAAGCTACGCTGATTGGTTTGATGTAACCACGTGGGATTGTATAAAAAAATCAACACATTGTACACCACATATGCATAAATGTATTCATGATCTATGTGTATTTGACTCAACAAAAAGAAAATTGTAAGTGTGAACATTTTTTAAAATGTTAATAGTAGCGCATCACAATGACCATATACATAGAGCAGAAGGCCCCGAGGAGAACACCTCTGCCTACGTCCCACCCCTGATGCTCAGGAAGTCACAAAGGCTACTTCTCCACCTGCCCACAGCAATCACTGCTGACATCTTGGTTAATATTCTGCACCATATATGAGATTTTTTTCGGGGGGGGGGTCTGTGTGTTTGTGGTCTTATAAACGGCGTCACACTCTGCACATTATGTATGTTTCTTCTGTGATGTTGCTTTCCGGTGTGACCTCTTACAGGAGTCAGGAGTTAGATGATATCTCAAAGTGGTTTTGATTTCCATTTCTCTGATGATTAAAGATAATGAGCATTTTTTCATCTGTCTGTAGGCCGTGCGCCTATCATCTTCCGAGAAGCTTCTGTTCAAGCCCCTTGCCCACAAGGAAATGGGATCACTTATTCTTTAATTATTAATAATTTTGAATTCTCTGTGGATTCTGGGTATCAAACCTTTGTCAGAAGCATCACCTGAAAATATCCTATCCAATTCTGAGGACTGTGTGCTTGCTTTGCTTACTGTGTTCTTGGCTGTGCAGAAGCTTTTTAGCTTGATCAGATCCCAGTAGTATATTTTTGGTGTTGCTTCAATTGCCTGGGGATTGTTCCCCACAAAGTATTCTCCCAGAGGATGATCCACTTATCTTTTCCCCAGGGCACCTTGTCCTCAGTCTTTCAATTTGTCTCCTGACAGGACTCTGGGCAATCAGCTCAGCCACTTGCCATGACCCATGGCTCCATGCGTGGCTTTAATTCCTATTATTACCCTCTCCACAGAAAGTACCTGACTGCCCAAACATCCAAGAGGCGGATAGTGAAGGATTTCTCTTGTCTGGGATGTTTTCTTTTCTTCAGGAATTCAAAGGAAATCCTCCACAGAAGCAGAGGAGTGAGCTGAGTTTGGAGCCCGAGTGGAACCATGTTCCGTGAGACTGGGTTCTATGCCACTTGCTCCCGTGAGACAGAGATTAAGACACGTGTGATTCATTCACAGCGGTCTGACGCAAAATCTTGTGAGATGTCAAGGAATAATGCAAGAAAGGGGAGAGGGAAAAAAAATAACTAGGCAAGAATGTTGTTTCGAGTAAATTCCAGACATAACTAAACAAAGAAGATGTGGTGGATGCAAAAATGTATAAGCCACAAATTCCCCGGTTAACAGAATGATTCCAGTGAAGGGCACTTCCAGGAAGGGGACACAGTTTTCAGCTCTTCGGTGCCAGAGACCATAATGATTGGTAGACAGGTGCACAGGCCTGGCTCAGGGAATCTTGACCATAATGACCCCTACACACCTATGGTTTTATTAACTACAAAGATTGGTGAACAGAACATACCTTTTTTTTTTGTTTGTTTGTTTTTTGAACTCGCAATTTATATATCCAATCACCTACTTGGCATCACTTCATAAATACATCAAGAATACCTCAACTGTGCTATTTGCAATGTAGTAAATGGTACCTATCTCTCTCCAGTTATTCAAAAGACAAGTTTTAAAGCCATCTTGGATACCTCCCTTGCCCACAAAATCTCTGTCTAATCAACTGTGGTCACAGATGTTGCTGCCTCCTGAGCCATCTGCAGGAAGCTCTCCTCAGCCCCGTTCATGCTCTTCACCTCCTTTTTTTTTTATTGAATCATAGCTGTGTACATTAGTTCAATCATGGCGTACAGTGTGCGGGCTTCACATGCAATCTGAGATATTTTTATCAACCTGATTGATATAACATTCATGAGATTTTCTCAATTACTATGTGAAAACTTTTTTGATCCGTATTTAGAAGTTTTCTCCTGACCCTTTAAATATGTACCACACATGTGATCTCACCCTTTGTCCTATCTCCCACCACCCTCTCCCTGTCCTTCCCTCCCTCTCCCCTTTCCCCGTCTTCCTGTGCAATAAATGGGATGTAGCCTTCACTTGAAAGATAAAGAATTTGTCTCATATTAGAGGTGTATACATTGGATACTTTTTCTTTCATTCTAGAGATACTTTGCTAAGGAGCACATGCTCCAGCTCCATCCATGTAAATATGAAAGAGGAAAAGTCACCATCTTTCTTTAAGGCTGCATAATATTCCATGGTATACATGTACCACAGTTTATTAATCCATGCGTGGATCAATGGGCTCTTGGGCTTCTTCCATGACTTAGCATTTATGAATTGGTATAGATATCTTTGTTGTTCTGTGATTTTTGGTCATCTGGGTATATACCCGGTAAAGGAATTATAGGGTCAAATGACAAGTCTATTTTTAGATTCACCTCCTTTTAACGTGAATGTGACTCTACACCAGCTGCCTTCCCCACACACAGGGAGCACATAGGGAAGGCTGGAAGTGCTGGTCACATGAGTAGTCCGTGAGTAGCCTTCAACCAGGGATAGACGGGATATGGAAGGTTAATTTACCTGTTGTATTCTAGAAACTGTTCTTGGTACTAGGAACAAATGAATGAATATGAATGATAAAGGTTATTCAATTTTATTATTAGGGTGAAAAAGATAGACATATGTGATAAGTTAGTAAATGTTGAAGTAGTTTTTTGGGATATAATTGGTCTGAAAAAAAGGACAGGCTACAGGGTGTAAGGATTTATATGTGAAGCCCTGAGGGGCAAATAAACAATTGTAAGTCAGGAGCTCAGAGGATGCTGTATTGCAAAGGAAATTAGCATTTATGGAAGCCAGCATGGTAGGTAGCTATGTGAACGCCTGGAAAAATCTCACTTCAGTTAGAGAGGACAGCCAGAAAGAAAGTTCAGTGCTGGAGCATGCCTGCCATTTTGAAGAAAAGGTAAGGGATCCGGCACATGAGATAGGAGTAGAGGGCTCAAAAGAGAATCACAGATGGTGAAATCAGAGATGCCAGGGTCCAGGTCATTTAGGGCCCCCTAAAGCAACAAAGACTTTGCTTTCACTCTGTGTGAAATAAAGAACCAGTCAAGGAGTTTAAACATAAGAGGAACTTGATCTTACTTATGTTTTAAAATCTTACTTTGGCTGAAGTAATGAGAATAGATTATTGAAGGGATTACAGGTGACTTAGTACATGGTGGCACTGGCTGGTTCAAGGTTTAAAACAAAAATGTCATCCCAGCTGTCCCTGTCTAAACGGGAAGACTCAGAGAATGTTCTGTCCTCATTAAAAGACCATGCCCAAGGCTGGTGACTTCAATATTCCCTCAGAAACAATGAGAATGGGTCTAGAAGTGGCAATGATTTTGTAGAATTTCTTTTTCATATTTTAGCTTCAATTTCTAACAAGTTAAAAAAATTAAAAAAGAAAACATTGTCTAAGTGATAGAAGATTATTAAAACAATAAGTGTGAAAGAAAATAAAGAAGTTAACAATTAAAACTTGATTTATTACCATGACATCTTATATGCAAACTATGGTAGCACATTGTATTATTCTCCAGTAGTATTTTTCATGTTTATACATAAATATTAATAGTTTGTTGCTATAATTCTGAGTCTTGATTTTTTTTCCATAATAAATTAGTTATGGGTGCTTTATAGGCTGCTATATTATCTTACACAATAGTTTTTTCACAGCTATACAATATTTAATTAAGTGGGTACAACACAGTCGGACTTTTATCATTATTGCAAATGAAAAGTCGATATTCTACAGCCTCATATATATTATAGGTTACGGATATTTTATCATAACCATATTCAACCCAAACTCTTTCCTTTCTCTTTCCTAATATTTATGTCTAATTTTTAATACTAAAAGAATAATATCCATGAGTTCTAGAATCGCAGTTTTTCTTTTAATTGATTCATATTGTTTTCAAATCAATGCTCCTTTTTCCTTACAAATATTCACTGATTGATGTTCTGTAAGTAATGAATATAATTGGCCGCCTAGAAACAGAGCAATATGTCTTGGATCAGCTCAGTTGTAAAACATTTATCAGCCATCAATCCATTGTTTCAGCTCCAAGGCATTTATTATTATTTCTTGTTATTACAAACCACTTTGTATAATATACAATTAGGAAGGCTCTGAAGAATGTAGATGTGAATCCAGGAAATTGGCGAAGATAAAAATATGCTACGGCAGATGAATATTCATTTGCTTTGTGAAACAACTGTCAGTCAACGTGTTTCTACCAGTTTCATGATATTAAATCCAAATATGCATTGCTGTTTATGTACATATTAATGGATACATATGGTTTGATTTAAAACATGATAACATTAAACAGGATTTTTCACAATATTTTTGTAAAGAAGACATTTTGATAACATTAATAGAGAGACTTACCATATTTGGCCAGTAGACTAGTTGTAAAATGGGAAGAACAGGGATTATGGGACTCTCATATGGCAATTGTAGCTATTCTCACATTATTTTATGTTGAGTGTATACTCAATACACCTATGAATAAAACTTTAATTTCCAAATTCCATGGAAAAAGTCATTTCCTTATAGCGAAAGATTCCAGCGTTTTAGATATTTAGGTGACTAGAACGTATAACATCTACTTCACCCACTGCCTTTATTCACTATTTTAGCTTTATCTCATGATAGGAAATATTTAATAATTTCAGAGTTACAGGAATTTTCAAATAACCTAAATTCATAACTTTTTAATTACATATGTATTCAGTCATCTAAAGTTTTTTATTGGGGAATATGCAAGGATACATGTTTTATTATGTAATTCAACTAAATACCTGCATTGAAATATCTACTCTGGCGTAATGAGTGATAATCTCTATCACTTTCTTTCCCATGGGACACATAGTTCTTGCTCAAAGAGTGTATGGTTGAGAAGGAAAGGAAAATGAAAGCGACAAATCAGTGTGTCTCTTGCCTGTAATCCCTCACTTTGACTTTGGGAGCCCAAGAAAGAAGGATTTCTTGAGGCTAGGAGTTTAAGATCAGCCTCGGCAACGTAGCATGACCCAATCTCTTCCTAAACACACACACACACACAGAAGGCTTTTAAGTTCAATATGAAGGGAAGATGTAAAAACAGAGCTACAAATAAGTATGAGAAAACGTGTGTAATATAAGATTATTCTAGGTAACACATCTCCATTCCTGTATGAAGAAGCAAACACATGTACTCAATATCCTGTTGGAACTAAACGATCAACACTTAAGGCACGTATGGAGGTAAATCTCAAGGAAAATCAAGCTTGGGGTTTGGGGAGCACAGGATGGGTAAATTCATACCTACTGGGTACAGTGCCCACCATCTGGGTGACGGACGCAGACATAACTTTGACTCAATCTGTACAAGCAACAATATATACAATGTGTATACCTCCTAATATTCTGAGGGGTTTTTTTTTAAGGAGAAAAATATAGAAACAGGAAAATGATTCCTAGAAATTAGAACAGTGTCATGGCTTGATGTGATTTTACAGTGTCTGTTCGTGAACTTCATACTAGAATGTGGCGGGGCTGGAAATATTAGAAACAGCTTTTAATTAATTTAGATGAAAATAAATTATCTGGAATGGCATCTCATATCTCCCAGAATCAATGAGAAGCCTGACAGCAAGCCAGGAATAAGAGTTTATGAGCATCAGGGACTAAACTAGTTAAGACACTCTTCGTACCTGGTGCCTCCGTGGCTGGCATCCGTGCTGCCAGGGCGGCCAGGCTGTAGATGTTCCAATGCCACCATTTCTCAACTTTGTGGTGGTTTTGCATAATTCCCTTAAGTTTCAGACTGTTGGTAGCTTCACATGATTACAGATTGTAGAAAACAAATAACCGTGGATGAAAGAAGGGAATTTCTGACTCCTTGTATAAGAGCAAACAACACAAAGAAAATGTCTACCATTGAGTGTCAGCGAGTCAAGATGAGTTTCAATTAATAAACTGATAGAATATTGGGTAGAAAATGTTATGCTGTTACACAAAAACTTTTCTTCGTGGAATAAAAATTCATAACTCTATCATCAGCAGAATAGTTAATATTATCAGAATTGCCTCTTAGAAAAAACCTTGATCATAAGGCAGATGACAACGCTGTAACTGTGAGGGTTTGTTCACACAGAATTCAGGAGTCTCCTGGGATTCCTGAAAACAGATCATAACAGTCTTAACAGCATAATGACGGTGGGGTCAAGGAGAATAAAAAATAAAGAATGGATGTAGTAGTGATTCGTAAAGTAGAATTTAGAGAGTTACTGAATGTAAAGGATAATGAAGCAAAATGAACCACAGATAACATACAGGGTCCTAAACCGACCAATTGTTGATGACAGATAATGAATTCAGTTTTAGAACCACCATATTTGAAATGCATTGAGCATTGGAGAATTGCAAAATATTGCTCTAGAGTGGGAGACACAGCCTTGAGAGTCTTTCTACAGGGAGCACTAATATTCCAGAGACACACACAGGAAAATAAGCAGGTCAGAGATGTAGCTAAAAAAAAAAAAAAATATGACGGATGCCAAAGGAATAGATTTCCAAAAATTAGCAGAAAGGCAGCTGGGTTCTGCGCTTTTGAAATACAAGAGAAAAAGAACTGAGAAAGGGCAGAGGCCACTGACATCTTTCACACGGTGGTTTCTTCCAAGTAGTAGAGAGAAATTACGGTTTCAAGGGTTAAAGATGAATTTATGGTCACAAAGGTCAAGAGGCAATGCTTTATTAATATTATTTTTCAGAATAAGGAAAGGTGAATAGACGGTTACTTGAAAAAGAAGGCAAGGAAAAGGGAAGCATTGTGTAAAACGAAACTTACTAACATGTGATACTAATGAAGACAGTCGATTCACTCCTTCTAGTCCTGGGTTAGTCCAGCATGATTTATATCTTTTATTACATAGGCTAATTTAATGTGGTTTAAATTATGCACTATATAAGAATTCTTAAATTTATTGCTTACTCATTTAGAATAAGTTAATGTTAGTCATGATAAAAATATTAAATATTTATGTTTAACCACACTTAATATATAACAATGACTTAGGATACTATATTTATGTGATAGTGCTGAATTTTATGCAAATGTTTATAAACAAGCATAATATAAAATGAATTAATATATTTGAAAGATAACAATTTGAAATAGATTAGGTTTTGAAATTTCACTTTAATAGCTGCCAACAGTGTATAAAGATTTCTTTCATAATCATCCTCCATATTAAACGTTGATTTATTTTGTTGAAAATATATTTACATAATAAAGAAGAAAAAGGAAGAAGAAAGTGCTAAGAAAAGGTATTATGTTCAGCCTCTATAAAGAACAATGCTTGCCTGTAATTTCATACTTTTTTTAGCTGATTCTGGAAATGTATCAGCAATCAAGCTTAGAAGAAAATCAGTGATAGATATGTTTGTAATTTCCCTTTATAACAATATATTTGAATAGATATGTTTGTATGATATGTTTGTAATTTCTCTTTATACAATGTATTTTCTCCAATTTCAATATCAGGTGTATCCAGATCTAGTAGAATGATTTTGAAATATTTCTTCTTTTTCCATTGTCTATAAGATTTGGCATGATCTGTTTTTTGAAACTCTCTTTTACTTTTATTTATATAGTATTAGTTGTCTCTATTTTTTGAGACTTTGGGAAAAAAAATAAGAAGTTAACTGATGACTTCATACTGAGCCTCAGAGTCAAAGCATTGGATAATAGACATACTCTTACTTGAAAAGAAAGAGAAAAATCAATGAGAGAAAAGACCATCAGAAGCATTGAAATATTTATATTAATACACCAATATGACTTAAAATAACCAGACTAGCCCCAAAGTGTGGCAAACTGGCGTATAGGCTGTTACCAGTGGGCATTTGAAATGCTGGACTACCGGGCTGACCACTCTTAGTCTTCAGGAGCCTCCTCAACCAACTGTTTCCTAAAATCATTACTCTCTCTGCATATTATGATGCAAAAAGGTTGAAAATCGTTACTTTAATCAACTAAGTTTTTGTTAAATCCTAACATTCTTTCCCCTTAAAGAGTTGGATAAAAGTGAAACATTTTTCTTACGTTGAAAACTTGTAAGATCAGCCTGGTATAGGGGCTCGTGCCTGTAATCCCAGGACTCTGAGAGGCCGAGGCAGGAGGACTGCCTGAATTAGGAGTTCAAGACAAGCCTGAGCAAGAGTGAGACCCATGTCTACCAACAATAGAAAAAAAAGGAAAAAGCAAACAAAACAAAAACCAGATAGACCTTGTGCCACCTGCCTCGGGCGGCGGAAGCAAGATCACTTGAACCTGGGAGTTTGAGATTGCCCTGAGCTATGACGAAGCCACTCCCCTCTACCCACGGAGACAGAATGAGACTCAATTTCTAAAAAATACAAAAGTAGGCAAGGAAAAGGGAATGAGACTCAATTTCTAAACAAAACAAAAAAGAAAGAAGGAAAGAAAGGAAGAAAATACATGATCATGGTAGCAAATGTATAAAAATAATGAAAGAAGCACAAAGATAATAACCCTTATTTTAAGCATATATTTTGTAAAAGTAAATATTTTGATGCATTTCTTTCAAAGAGTATGTATTTGTGTACATGTGCATGTGTGTTTGCATTTGATAAGCCTGAATGTATTTGTTGAATGAACCAATGATTATTGTGAAAAGTTTTTAAAAGGAGATAGAAAGCATAGAATTTGAAGTTGTGTCCTCAAGTTCATATTATAACATTACTAATACTGAGGATAGTGAAAATATGACTGTATTATGGGTAGGAAAGTGTTTTATAAAATATGCACTAACTTATGGCAGAGGTTTGTTTATCTTTTCCAGAAGCAAGAAGAACTAATGGTAGAAGAAAATCATGAAATGTAAGGCTGGCAATTAAAAAACAGAATTCATGTTAAGAATAAACTACTACAGGAGTGGAGTAAGACGGTGGACCAGTAGGATTTTGTCATAAGGACATTTTCATTAGACTGTTTATTGCAGTTCAATTGATAATCACAAGAATATGGAAACAACTTAAATGCCCACCAAGCCAGGACTGGATTAATAAGCTGTGGTATACATATACTGCGAAATACTATTTAGCCCTTAGAAAATATGGAGATGAGGGCTTGGCGCCCGTGGCTCAACGGGCTAAGGCGCCAGCCACGTACACCTGAGCTGGCGGGTTCGAATCCAGCCTGGGCTCACCAAACAACAATGACGGCTGCAACCAAAAAATGGCCAGGCGTTGTGGCAGGCGCCTGTAGTCCCAGTTACTTGGGAGGTGGAGGCAAGAGACTCGCTTGAGCCCAGGAATTGGAGGTTGCTGTGAGCTGTGATGTCACAGCACGCTATCCAGGGTGACAGCTTGAGGCTCTGTCTCAAAAAAAAAAAGAAAGAAAGAAAAAGAAAATATGGAGATGTCACATTTTTGTATTAACCTGGATGGAGGTGGAACTCATTCTTCTTAGTAAAGAATCACAAGAATGGAGAAGCAAGAATCCAAGGTACTCAATTCTAATATGAAGGCAACAGATGAGCTAATACATGGTGGGGGGAGGGGAATGAGGGAGCCCAGAGAGGGACAGAGGGAGGGCGATGGAGTCATGGTGTGTGGCACCCACCTCTTCAGCGCCAGACACAGTATGAGAGGGATTGTAGCTAACAAATGCAATCAGTCGAGCCTAATTCTTTGTATCCTCAATGAATCCCAAACAATTTAAAAAGAGAGAGAGAGTGAACAGTTTAGCTGAGGACTCTGAATTTTAAAAAAAAAAAAAAAAAGAATAAGCTATTACAACAGGTATTCATTTTTTAGTATTTTTCCTTTCAATTATATCAGAAAAAGAGGTCACATTGTTATAGAAACTTAATTGGAGGGAATATAAATTAGCCCTTATATTTAAGGGTAGTTTCTCTCAATTAATTTTCATCATCAAATACATTTATACCAATAATAACTTTTTTTCATAATGACAATTGCTAGTCATATGAAAATGACTTTGTTACATATACAGATTTCTGGAGTTATTTTTATGCTTAAAAATATCTTCTAGCTTCTTTCTTTGGAAACAATCTCCACATACATTACTAGATCTTCGACCTTATGTGTGTACATAATTTCCATCTTCTGTCAACTGGTGAATCTTCTGTAGGTGATGTTTCCTGAACATCTGCTTCAATATTAATGTTGCTCAAGGCTTCCTAATTTCAGGGAATCTAGTTGGCATTTGAATATTTTTATAATTGAAAAGAGTGTTCTTATGAGTTTTTAAAAGGTAAACCTAGGCACACGTATTTCATAAAATAATAGATTTTTTCTTATGAACTTTTGATTTTATGGTAACTCAAGTTACAGTATTACTCCAACTTTATTTTCTTTCTTATCTGTTAATTCCTTAGATATACAAAGTTAAGTTGGTTGAAGTCTG
>CAUYON010055554.1:0-18924 GCA_963573935.1 Arctocebus calabarensis
CTAGCAAATATGATATAAGCACTCTTAGAAGCTATAAGAAGGGAGGGAGAGGAGGGGGAGAGAGAACAAAGAAATTAACATGGGAGAGGAAGAAGAATGTTCAGTTGAGAATAGGAGGTAATAGAAATAGTCTAAGAAAAGAAAGTGAAGTAAAGAGTTATTTGTTGATAGTGCCTCCAAGAAAAGGATATTAAAACAAACAAAGAAACTAAAAATATTATTATTCTTATATGCATATAGAATTGAAGTCCAGTCCAGCAACAACGATCTGCTGTGAGAGGGGAGCATGGGAGCGGGGCTCGTGGTGACTGCGGGGGAGGGGCCTCACGGTCGCTGCAGATCTCGGTGGCCACAGCGGTGTTGGCGGGGGTGGTGTCACTATTCACGGGACAGCGACACCACAGCTCACGGTAGCAGTGGCTTTGGAGCGACCAAGCGACCGCAGCAGCACAAGCAGCGGCGGTTGCTCTGGCCGTGGGTCGTAGCTGCTCGCAGCGGCCGTGAAGTCTGGAGGGGAGGGGCCACGTGGTCGCTGCAGATCTCGGGGGTGCGGTGGTGTCGTCACTATTCGCGGGGCGGCAGCTTCGGAGTGACCACAGCAGTACCTGGGGCGGCGTTTGCTATGGCCGCGGCTCGCAGCCTCCGTGAAGGTTGGAGGGGAGGGGGCTTTGTGGGGCTGTTGGTGGGAACTTGAACTTCAGTTATTCTCCAGCTGAAGTGCCCAGGGGCCCTCCTCACCAACTTCCACAGCTCAAAGTGTCTTTTCCGCCCCTCTCAGGCTTCACTAGGTTCCCCGCCTAGTGTAACGCTGGCTGGTCACCCATTCTTTCTCTCTCTCATTGATCTGGGGAAAAGGCGCTCACCATTTTGGACATTCCAATGTGTTAGTCTGGCAGAGTCTGGACCCCTTGGCTCACGCCTGGACTGCTCGGGTCTCCGTGCTTCCCAGCAGAGCCCCTTTCTGATCATCAAACTCTGAGTTCCATGCTTCAGTGGAATTTTCTCCGATTAGAGCTTGTGGGTCGGGACCTGCTGTTCTCCCTGTGGGAGGGGCCGGCTGCCCCTCCGCTGGGTAGGGGGAAACAGTCTGCAACAGTTTCCACGGTTAAGAACTATATTTCAAACACGCCAATTCTCCTGATCTCTGTGTCTCACCAGTTGCCCGTCCACTCCAATAGTTCACATGGGGAAAGATCCAGAGCTCCCACCCTCTCACTTGCTGACCGGGGAGAGATGGGCTATGGGACTGTCTCCACTGCCATCTTCCAGCACCTCTGTTTCTATTGTTTTAAATATCATCCTTCCTTTTGAAGTAGACATCTAGTGAATTCAGTGTGTATTACTTTCTTTATACTGACACAGTCCCTGAGAGTATTCAGAACTTTTCAAGTTAGAGTTAAATTCTCTCCATTCACCACCACTCTGTACTTGGCATTCACCTCTATTATAGCAATAAAATACGAAGTGGGCAACAGACATGAACTGAAGTTTTTAAAAAGAAGATGGACAAATGTCCAACACATGTTCACCACCACTGATCATCAGAGAAGTTCCAATTAACACTTCGTGAGATACCACCTGACTCCTGTCAAAATAACCATTACTGAAAAGTCAAAAAACAACAGATGCTGGTGTGGATTCAGAGAGAAAAGAACCCTTATACACTGCTAGTGGAACTACAAAATAATTCAACCTCTGTGGAAAACAGTATTGAGATTTCTCAAAGAGATAAATGTAGCTTTACCATGAGATCCAGCAGTTTCCCTACTGAGTATCTACCCAAGAGAAAATAAGTCACTATATCAAAAAGACACCTACACAGTAATGTTTATTCCAGAAAAATTCACAACTACAAAGATGTAGAAACCATGTAAGTGTGACTAAGTGAATTAACTAAATGCGGTATAAATTCTCCATGGAGTACTACTCAGCCACACCAAGGAATGAAATAATGTGTTTGCAGAAACTTAGATGGAACTGTGTACAATTATCCTGAGTGCAATATCTCTGCACAGGAAAAACAAACACTCATGTACAATAATAACTGGAAGGTAATCTATTATGGTGCATAATGAAGGTAATCTAGGAGGTAATCAGGCACAAGGTGATGTAAAAGTCATTAGAAACTATGAAGGCAGGAGGAGAGAGGGGTAAAAACTTACCTATTGGGTAACATGAACAGTATTCAGGTGAGGGGCACATTGGATGCCCCAACTTAAGAATTACATGTATGGGGTAACTATGTAACAAAAACATTTGTATACTCTTAGTATTTTGAAATAAAAACCAACAGCAATAACATTTTTAGGATTTAATGAGAGGGAGGAAAAATCAAAGTACTTCTCAACATCTACAATATGAGAATATTACTCCCCCATAATCTCATTTTCTTCATTCTACCAACTTCATCATTTAGTTTTATTAGTTTGAATTGTTTGAAATTGTGATCATTCATGTTATTGGCATTTGTTGACTGCCCTCATGTTCAGAATTGCATCTCAGTATGAATGTGTAGTGGGAAAGTGTCAGGCTCCCCTTCACCCTCTTAGACTGTGCATTTCTCCTGACTTCACTGAACAGTGGCATCTTGGTCCTTACTATTCTCTAGGATTCTTCCTTCAGTCCTCTTCTCTCTTGGCTCTACACATCTTCCCTTAGCAATAGAAACTGTTTCATGGCTTTATCATCCAGATCAATTCCTAAAATTTTCTTTACTATTCATGGGGTCAAGATTTCTTTCTGCCAAGGGTTATAAGCCCTGGATAACACACCAGGCTGTGACTTGGCCAGCATCAGCTCTGTACAGCTTGTGACTGGATATCGGGTGTCATGTCCCACTTCATGCCCAGCAAAGGGAAAGGTAAACAGCCTGATGGGGGGAAGAAATATCATCTGGAACTTTCAAGAGGAATGAGCACTACATTTGGATTTAAAGAAAAGAAAATTGGAGAAAGAAATACTGGCAGGTGAATAATTTAAACCTACCACAAAGACAGAAATGAAAACAAGTCAACAAGTTGTCCAGATGTGGAATCAGCACATACAGATGTTAACATAACTAGAGTAATGTTATAGTAGTCAAAATTAGAGAGGAAAAGTCTTGGCACCTGTATCTCAGTGATTAGAACACCAGCCACATACATGAGGGCTGGCAGGCTCAAACTCAGCCCAGGCCTGCTAAATAACGACAACTGCAACAAAAAAATAGCCAGGTGTTGTGGAGGGTGCCTGTAGTCCCAGCTACTTGGGAGGCTAAGGCAAGAGAATTGCTTAAGCCCAAGAGTTTGAGGTGGCTGTGAGCTGTGATGCCATAGCACTTTACCAAGGACAACATAGTGAGACTCTGTCTCAAGAAAGACAATTAGAGAGGAAATACAAAGGCCAAAACTTTTTGAAGAAGGGAGTCAGCATGGGCATCAGATCTTACAATAATATGAAAGCATTTCAGTAAAAGTCTAGAAAAAAACAACAATGGGTAGAAAAGTTGGAAAGCCTGGCATATGTTGTCAAGAAGTTGGCTTGTAGAGGGTTAACTTGTGAAAAGGTCTTCGCAGCTGCCTGCTGGATCTGAAGGAACTGCAGACAAAAGAATGGGAGTTGGTGTGTGTGTGGGGTATTGTTGGAATATCAAGCTGGAAACTAGAGCCCATTTAGAACTTTTTGCTTTACTCTGTGAGTCCAAATGTCATCATATTACAAACTGTACAGGCTTCTGCCCCACTTATCTCTTTCCAAATTCATTGGGCCACCTCTCACCCCAAAATTTATAGAGTAGTATTCTATAAAGTATGGGCCTTATGCTCTAATGTGTACAACAACCAGGACTTGGATGCCAGGCACACCTTTAGTCATGATTCAAGCATTACAAAAGTGATCCCTATAACCAAAACCATTTGTACCTCTTTAATGCTTTGATACAAAAACAAAACAGAAAGGAGATAGGGCAAAGTGGACACATTTAAATAAGATACAGTGCATTCATTTGTACTTTGAAATACAAAATTGGTGAGAATAAATCAGAATGGTCCTTTTGGGGGGTGTTGATTTACTCTGGTTGTTCATGTTTCCAGAGCTTTTCTGCTGATTCTACCCCATGATTATTTTACATCGTTTGTCTGGATTAGTAGATAAGGACAAGTTGGGTTGGGGGTTCTAGGAGTAGTGATTGACCAGTCCTTTGCCTGAAAGCTGGGACTAGTGTCTGTACCTTTTCTCCTAGAGTTTTGCCAAGGACCCGTGCAGTGCTACTGCTTGTGAAACTGGGGACCTTCTTGGTGTGGTGGGGTTAGGTGGCTCTGTCTTATTTTCAGCTGGTCTCTGTCTTACCCTAGAGAATCAGTTACTCTGGATTGAAGTCTGAGCTGTGGAGAAATACCAGAAATTAAGTCACTGTGCCCCCCACAGGCAACAATTGGAAAAGGAAAATCAAACCTTCCTACTACCACACACCCAGGGTACCACTTTGGAAAATCCTTAGGTGATTGGCCCAGTTGAAGAGGTCCCAATCAATTGTCCCAGCCAGAACTGGTCTCAAATGGAAGAGTTGAAAAGTCTCTGGCAACTAGATAGCAGCAGTCTTCTACAAGGTCTAGTATAACTCGCTCCAGTGCTCTGTGAGCTCAGGAGGGCCCTCTCAGCAAGTAGATTAGTCTGGGAAGGTTGATGCCTCCTTCCCCACCCTGCCCCTCTATCACTGGTAATCCCACAGGGCTGTGGTCCAGTTTCCTCCAATGAGCAGAAGCTCCAAAGTTTTGCACCTGCCTGGTCACAGCAGGTCTGTGGCTCCTCAGCCAGTCTGCCACTCTCTGTTACTGTTTGGTAGGGAGAGGTGAGGCCTGACAACTTGAGTACTTGATAGGGGCTGGGGCGATTCACTCAGTTCCAGCCCTGTCCCTGATTGATATTGCTGATAGAACAGAACAAGTTAGTAGAATTTGTTTTTTCCCAGGCGATTTTCCTCTGTGGATCAGACGTTGGGCTGCAAATGGGTCTGACTAAGTCTGTGAGTTCCAGCCCTTTGTCTCAGCTTTCATTCCCCTGAGGGCCAGGTGTGTCTGAAGCTGAGTAAAACAGTCTCTGCCCTGGGAATCGGCTATCTCTATGCATATTCTAATCCCCGCTCTCCACCCTGGCTGGTACAGCCTCAGTCAGACCCTTCACTCTCGGGGTCTGCGCCTTGGTTGCTGGTCCACTCTGCTGGTGGCTGCCACCAGAGAAGCCGCATGGCTTCCCCTGTGCACCCATAGAGACTGGGACTGTCTCCTCAATACATCCTCAGCGGTGCAAGCCCCACTGCCATTGTTCCTGCAGCTGCGGCTGTAGCTCCATACCTCACGGGACTGCCTCTCCAGATTGGCCTCCTCTTGGCTTACTTTCCTCTCACCACTCCCGAGCTGGAAAATCAGCACAGATCAGCAACAGTCCATGCCTCATCCACAACCCTGGAGAAAATTTCCAAGAATCTGGACTCCATGGGGCACAGGCCTCCAGACTTTGGGGTGAGAGTGGAGGGGAGTGCCAGGAGTTCAAACTTGCAAGTAGAGAATATATACAGTTTTATGCCTGGCAGGAGAGTGCCATGGCACCCTCATAGGGGAAGGAGGTCTGGTTTTTAGAGGGTCTCTCCCTTAGGGTAGAGTGGGAGGACATCTGAACTCTGCTTGCTTGTTTGTATGGAGGTATGGAGTATACTGCAAGCTGTTCTCATGGGGGAAGGGACTCCCATCTGCTTGGCGATGTGCTCTATACCTTTTGTTTGTGTCCTGGGGTCTCAAGTTGCCCCAGCAGAGTTGATGTGCATTCTTCTTCCCTTTTGGCTCAGATCCAATCCATTGGCTTTCTTGCTAAATTTCTGTCCTTTAACTCTCCTTCTGGATGGGAGCCTCTGCAGAAAGCTGGCTACAGACCACCATCTTGGCTCCTCCCTCCACAGCATAAAAAATTTTAAAAACACAATTTATGGAATGATATCACTTAAATGATATAAAATTATTGTGAAGCTGGGAGTTCACATATCACAAATATGCGTAAAACCTCCAATTGGAAATGGCTAGAGGTTTTAACCTAAATGTAACTGAAGAATTTTTCAATTAAAATGAACACACATTGATTTGAAATAAATGTTATTTGTATAAAATAGAATGATGCTAGGAAAAGAAATTAAAAAATGATAGGAGAGTAGAAAAGGAAGTAATAAGATGAAATGAGACTTGTTTTGAATCTAAATAAATACCAGTTAATGTACTGAGAATACAGAAACCTAGTGTCTGAGAGATCTGCTTGTATCTATAGAACTGAATGGAATTTTCAAGTACTTTTTAATAGTAACCCAAAAGTTCAAAATGCAATGAAAAAAGTGTGCCACTGTCATAAAAAGAAACTCGATTGATTGAAGAAAATGATAGACTGGGAATTGCATGAGAAATACTGAAATATAAAGAAAAAAAAGAATGAAGGAAAGAGAAAACTCATATAGGGAAGAAAAGACAATAGTGGCAATAAAAATGTACAAAACAAACGTAAGTATGTTGTAACTGAAAATATGTTAGAAAAACAAATCTGAAAACATTTGAAGTCTCTGTAAGGAAGCTTAGCATGGGAATGGGAATGTGGAAAAGGTCTTTATACTTCCTTGTGCTTCCCAAGGCCGAGTGTGGAGAATCCTCATTGAAGGCAGGAGGCTTCCCTGAGACACTGAGGCATCTAGAAAGGGCTGGGTCTGATCAGCAATGACTGTGTATCAGGGATGGATGGCAGGACTTTTCCTCCCAGTGGACGCCCATCACCTTGTCCCTTAATGCCTCAATGACCTTATTTATCATGTATCCATTTGCTGTGCCCAGAGGAACAACAAGTCATTATCCCAGATGCAAAATGATTTTCCTGTTAAATACTTTAGGTTCACTAATCAGCAGTGCAAAGTCATCATCTGAGGGTATATGTGTCCCCAAGTTAACATTAGAAAGTAAACTTCAGTATCTAGAAAGTCATGAAAAATGACATTTCATTCAATGGGGGAAATATCCTCAGCCCTTCACGTAATCTGACTACTGAGGTGAACACTGGAGATCATGCTCTCTTTTTCTTTGGAGTGTAATATGTCTCATGCTTTTATGGCCTGTTTTGTCATCCTGTATGTTACATAAAGCACAAGCACAATATAGGGCCGTGAGTTTTTTTTTTATTTTATTTTTGGCTGTGGTAAAAATGTACATATATATACCACTTTTTTTTTTTTATTTTCAAAAAATTCAGGGCACAAAAATCTTTTGGGTTCCATAGATCACTTTTGTAATGCTTGAGTCCTGCTATAAATGTTCATCACTCAAATAGTGTTGATTATGCTCAGTATTTAGGTTTTTTCCCATTTTTTCCTTTTCCTTTGCCTTTAGGTGATTTCCACCAAGTTTTAATATACTTGTGTTCATAGGTTAGTTCCAATTTAATAGTAAGTACATGTGGTGGTTGTTTGTCCACTCTTGAGATACTTCACTAAGGAGAATCATCTCCAGGTCTATTTAGGTTGTAGCAAAAGGTATTATTAACTCATTTCTGATGGTGAAATAGTACCCCATGATATACATATACCACATTTTATTAATCCATTCATGAATTGATAGGCCGTTGTGTTGATTCCATATCTTTGCAACTGTGAAGTGTTTGGTAATAAACATTTGAATGCAGGTGTATTTTTGATGAAAAGTCTTCTTTTTCTTTGATCAGATACCTAATAATGGGATTGCTGAACTAAATGGTGAATCTATTTTTAGTTCTCTCATTAATCTCCATAGTGTTTTTCACAGGGGTTGAACACTTTTGCAGTCCCACCAACAGTGTATAAGTGTTCCTTTCTTTCCACATCCACACCAGAATCTATTGTTTTTGAGTTTTTTAATAAAAACCATCCTAACTGGTGTAAGGTAATTTCTCATTGTGGCTTTAATTTGAATTTTCCTGATGATTAGTGATGTTGATCATTATTTTCACATGGTTATTGGCCATTTGTCTTTATTTTTTGAGAAACATCATTCACGACTACTACATAAATCTCCGTGCACACAAACTGGAGAATGTAGGGGAAATGGACAAGTCCCTAAAAACACACAACCTCCTAAGACTCAGCCAAGGAGAACTAGAACTCCTGAACAGACCAGCAATGAACAGTGAGATTGAAACAATAATATGAAACCACACACACACACAAAGAGAGAGAGGGAGATATCTCTGGACCAGATGGATTCACAGCCAAGTTCTATGAGACCTGCAAGGAAGACCTGGTTCCCATAATATAGAAATTATTCCATAATATTGAGAAGGAAGGAATTCTCCCCAACTTATTCCATGAAGCCAGTATTACCTTGACATCAAATATATGAAAGGGGAAAAAAAAAAAGGAAAATTACAGACCAGTATCACTTATCAATATACATGCAATAATCCTTATTTCATCCCTGGAATATCTATACTCTTCTAATAAATATAGCAATAAGTGAAAGGCACAGCCTATGGAAAAAAACACCACCACTAATACTTAAGTGTCATCACTGGAGTTTCTGTAAGCCTTCTCGACTTCAATGATGAGAAGGTGAGACTGCAAAGGGACTGGTCTCTGGGATTGCTTTCCAGATGAGTGAGGAGGATGGACTTCCTCAGGCCTTTGCCTTGCCTTCCTCCACCCTGTGTCTCTAAGAAGTATCTATGAAGGAAGCTCCAGACCCTGTCCCCGTTTTCTACATTAGCTTCAGCAAAGCCTGATTCATCTTGTGCTGTAATTGACCTCCTCCAGCAGCTCCTTCTCACCGAGGACCTCACTACCCAGCACCTGTTCAGGTCCCCCATCCTGAGGCTGCTTCACAGAGGCTGCACCTGTATGGAAAGAAGTTTTGCAAACTCACAGAGGAATGGCTCATTTACCAGGTTCATGATCTATGCTCAAATAAAAATCATAAATTTGGGATGGGGATATTCCCCCATTGTCATATATTTGTACCCTAAATACAATGCATACACATACACATGTACAGCATGTAAAAAGTACAACCACTAATGAATGCCACTAATGAATGAATGAGTATCTTCAATTGGTATGCTTTGTTAAACTTCCTGCTTGTTTTTTTTTTTAAGATGGTTAGTATAGCCTTTAAAAAAAAAAACTTCCTGCTTTTAGTTGCCAGGTGAGATATCATACTACTGTCCATGTAAATTGTTTTCCATGTTAATTAGGAGATGATGCTTTTCTGGGCCCTGTCATTTGCCTTGCTTTCTTTTGTTCTGGTTCTTCAAGAAATGAATGAAATTTAAAAAACAAAGAAGTGGATGAAATAGTTATTTTTAAAAACTTTAGTTAGGAAAGATTTAAAAGGGGCTAGGCGCCATGGTTCATGCCTGTAATCCTAGCACTCTGAGAGGCCCAGGCAGGAACATTGCTTAAGCTCTGGAGTTTGAAACTAGCTTGAGCGATAGTTAGAGCCTGTCTCAACTAAAAAGAAAAATAAAAAACTACCTGAGCATCCTGGTAGGTGCCTACAGCCCCAGCTACTCAGAAGGCTGAAGCAAGAGGATCACTTGAGCCCATCAGTTTGACGTTGCTGTGAGCTATGATGCCACAGTACTCTACCCAGAGCCACAGAGTAAGAGTCTGTCTCCAAAAAAATAAATAAATAAAATTAAACAAGATTTAGAAGTAGTATAAATTAAACAAGATTTAGAAGTAGTATTACTGCTCTCTTTCCTAAATTGTGGAGGTAAAAGCATTAGGATACAGTCCATAGGTATCTGTCAGGTTATTTGTCTGTCCTGAAGCCTGTACAATGGGAAGGTGTTACCTAACCATTTTCTGTCTTGGACACTGAAATCGATGATGACATTCCCACTTACCCATTTCAAATGAGAACACTGGATTCTCTCCTCCAGATTATCTGTCTGAGTCATTTTATAAACTCTGCTAAGATAGGACAGGTAAATCCCTTTTACTAATGCTTTTAAAGAGCAGCTCCAGGACCAGACCCCCTTTCTTCACCATCTCCTGTAGTGTCTCATTTTTTCTCTGTCATGTCTTTGCCTGCTCCACCAGCTCCTTCTCATTCCCAGTGAGGACCTGACTGTCCTGTAGATTATCAAGCACCCCATTTGTCTTGGCTCAGAGCTGCTGGTGATGCTCCTTCACAAAGGCTTCCATAATGGCATAAATGTATGTATGATCTATGTACAAATGACTTAATAAAAAACAAAACAAAACAAAGGCTCCACCTGGATGGAAGGGAGAGGTACAGACTCAGAGAGGAATAGCCCATTCACAGGAGTCTCAGTCTATGCCACTGATATTCAACCAATGTGCTGCGGCACACTGGTGCACCAGGACAGGATCTTAGGTGTGCCACAAACATTTTTCAAGATATTAATTAAATTACTTTCAAAAGAAGTTCAAAGGATATTCTTTTCAATGTATATTCTTTTTCTTACCTTTCTCTTTGATCAACATAATTTGAGTGTGCCATGGAAGTTTAACTATAGGTTCAAGTGTGCCATGAGATCAATAAGGTTGAAAACACTGGCCCAAACTTTACACACCCATAAACGCACACGTTCACAGGGCAAACATACCATTTCCAGTGTTGAATGAGTTTAGGTGGACTCACATGATGCATCTTATTTTATATTTTTATATTCTCACATGATGCATCTTATTTTATATTTTTATATTCATCTCTCTAACAGTCAAATAAACATCTTTAAGAACATTAATTTTTAGAAGGTGTACATGATGCTATAGTCCAAGGAGGCAGATTAAATTTCATAAAAAAATCATGCCTGGCTCTTGCTTGCAAGGACTCTACTTCTTAACTTTGAGCTTTCTTGTATTAATCTCATCCAACACATGCCGTATTCTGAGGAATTTCTGATTTCTATCACTGGCTGGATCTCTCCTCCCAAATCTAGACTCAAAAAATTAAAGTTAGAATTACCATATGATGCAGCAATCCCACTTCAGTGTACATATGAAAAAGAATTGAATGCGCATATTGCAACAGTACATGTCAAATATATTAAGAGTAGAGTATAAATGTCTACAAACAACAATTAAATAAGGGAGATGAATGCTATGTTAACAAGTTTGATGTAAACATTCCAAATTGTATATAAAATCAGCACATTGTATCACATAAATGCAGTAATGTATACAGTTATGATCTAATAAAAAAAGAATTAAAAACAAGATTTCAAATGTCCATTGACAGATGAATGAAGAAAACATGCTATGTACGTGAAATAAAATGTTATTTAGCCTGGAAAGAAAGGAAACTCTGCCACATGCTACAACGCGGATGAAACTTGAATGACACGCTAAGTAAGCCAGTCACAAAAAGAGAAACACCAGTATCACTTCTGTGAGGTAGGGTAGTCCAACTGATATGAAGAGAAAGCAGAATGGTGGTTACTGAGAGATAGAGGGTGAGAAAATGTAGAGTTTTTCTTTACTAAGTATAGAATTTCAATCTTTCGACATGAAAAATTCTCACAGTAATGTGCATATATCTAGCACTACTAAACAGTAAACTTACAAATGCTTGAAATAATAAATTTTATTTACTGTGCATCCTACTGCAATTAAACACTTAAAAAAAAACAAACCCACTTCAGTGCCCTGCGTTGTGCTTTTGCTTTAAGAAACATGAAACCAGTTAAAACACACCATAAAAGCAAGAGGCACAATAGGCTGCAATGGAAAAGAGAGTGGGCTTTGCTCTGTGGTCAGGGTAGATCAGGGCTTGGTAATCCCCACCAGCTGAGGGAAAACTAACTTTTATTGACTTCCTAGATCCTGAAGTTCACTTTCTGAAGTAGTTTGACTTGGGAAAACATACACCGTCACACGGTGACTTGTAATTCCTGATTAATGCACCTAAATCATTTACCAGGAGAATCATTTTGCACCTGGGAGAGTGACTTGTTGCTTCTCTGGGCACATCAAATGGATGCATGATAAACAAAGTCAATGAGGCAGCGGGAGACAAAGTGATGAATGTCCACTGGGAGGAGAAGTCCTGCCATCCATCCCTGATATACAGTCATTGCTGGTCAGACCCAGCCCTTCCAAGAAGCGTCAGTGTCTTAGGGAAGCCGCCTGCCTGTACTGAGGATTCTGCACACTCAGCCTTGGGAAGCACAGGGAGGTATAAAGACATTTTCCATGTTCCTGTTCCCAAGACATGCTTCCTTGTAGAGACTTCACACTTTTTTTCAGATTTGTCTTTCTAACATATTTTCATTTATGACATATTTTGTTCTTACCTATTTTAATAGCCATTATTCCCTTTTCTTCCTTATATGAGAGTTTTCACTTTCTTCATTATTTTGTTTCTTTGTATTTTGGTATTTCTTATACATCTCACAATCTACTGTTTTCTTCAATCAGCTTAGTTTTCTTTTAAGACAGTGTCACAATTTTTAGGTAATTTTAAAAAAGTATTTGAAAATTCCATTTAATACCATAGATACAAGCACATCTCCCATACACTAGGATTTCTTTATTCTCAATGTATTTATTTACATTGGAAATAACTCTAGTTTCCCCTTATTACTTCCTTTTCTACTCTCCTATCATTCTTAATTTCTTTTCATAGCACCATTCTAATTTATATAAATAGCATTTATTTCAAATCTCTGTGTGCTCATTTTCTTTTTCTTTTTTTTTTTTTTGTAGAGACAGAGTCTCACTTTATCGCCCTGGGTAGAGTGCCATGGCATCACACTGCTCACAGCAACCTCCAGCTCTTGGGCTTAAGTGATTCTCTTGCCTCAGCCTCCCCAGTAGCTGGGACTACAGGCGCCCGCCACAGCGCCCGGCTATTTTTTTGTTTTGCAGTTCGGCCGAGGCCGGGCTTGAACCCGCCACCTTCGGTATATGGTGCCAGCGCCCTGCTCGCTGAGCCACAGGAGCCGCCCCCAGACATGGATATTTTTAAACCTGTTCAGGTTGAAATATCCAAGGCTGAAAATCATACCCTGACACTCATGAATGCCTAACTGATTGAATTAGCAGACATGAACTCCAGCTCTGGAGAGAGTTTGTTTCTGCCTTCCCACCCTCTCTAAAAGCTGGAGAGCTTTTAAGGACCCAAATCAACTAGGCCACAGTATGCAGTTGAGAAGAAGGGCGTGGGACCTTTAGCCTTCCTGCTTTCTTATAAACAATGAAGACAAGGAAGATGGGTGTTTGCATGCCAAACATGCTCATTTTAGGGCAGGCAAGACTGACATTTTTAAATCCTGAATTGTGAGGTGTGGCCCAGGAAAATAAAAATAGAAATACTACTAACTCTATTATTTTGCATATCCAAGGGTACCCTCCTCTAGAGGTTCTCTTTCCTGCCTCCTTTTCATCAAAGTCACCTTGTTTGTATACCCAGGAACAGAGAAAAGAGCTGGTGTTGCACAGAAGCCTTTAGAACATCATGACAAGAGAGGTGGGCACAGGAAGCAAGTACAGTGAGCCCATCTGCCCAGGCTCAGCCAGGGACGATCCAGGTGGTCGTAACAGATCACTTAAGCTACCTGATCCTCAATTTTTTCATCGACAAAACGAGGATGATCATTCCTACTCTGCCTACCTCCTAGACTTAGTCTAAGCAGATTAAAGGAGATACTAGATGCAAGTTATGCTTGGAAAATGTGACACTTCATACAGGCATATATATTGCTATTAATTTTTATGGTTCAAATCAGAATTTTATGTTAGCTCTGGATCCTCACAGAAGGCTATAGCTATTATTATAAATAGCTAAAAGGACTTTTAAAAATCTATGCTATTATTTTAGATGCTATCTTTGTACAGCATTTTAGTTATGAAACCCATGTTAATTTATCACTATCTACCTGTCACAGATATCAAAAACTTGCTACTTGAGGAAGGTTCAAAAAATCATTCTAGCTTAATATTTCTAGTGACTTAGAACCATGCTATTCAGGTGTTTCCAAGGACAAGAAATAACATCATCCCCTGGAACATTTTTAGAAACACAGAATTTTAGGCTTCACCCCATTCCTCTCAATCAGAATCTGCACTTTTAAAAGATTCCTAAGTGATTTTACATACTTTTTTGTTTGAAAAGCCTTGTCAACTAATCGCTAAACCTATAGAGTTTGAGAAAAGTTAAGGAGAAAGGACTAATTCCTATGCATGTTATAATTAAGAAGCACTCACTAAGAATTTTCTAGACCCTGTTTGGGAGTGCAAGCACCCCCAATATTATATGGTGAGTCTTGAGATTAGGGAAGAGATGAGAAGGGGAAGCCAAAGGCAACTAAATGTTGAACGCAAGACACTAGACTTTCCCTTACCTGTAAGAGAGACTTTATTGTCCCTCTTTTTGAATGAAGAAATTGAGGTTGGTTGATAAAAGGTAAGTAACTTGACCCACGTCATGCAGCTGGTTAGTAAAGGAACTAGGATTCTTTATTGTTTTTGAGACAGAGTCTCACTGTGTCACCCTTGGTAGAGTGCTATGGAGTCACAACTCACAGCAACCTCCAATTCTTGGGCTTAAGTAACTTTTGCCTCAGCCTCCCAAGTAGCTGGGAGTACAGGAGCCCGCCATAATGCCCAGCTATTGTTTTCTTGTTGTTGCAGTTGTCATTGTTGTTTAGCTGGCTTGGACTGGGTTCAAACCCACCAGCCTGGGTGTATATGGCCAGCGCCCTACCCACTGAGCTATGGCACCACCCAGGATTCTAATTAGCATCTGAGTGGCTACTTTATGAGACTGAACCCATTTTACCACTCTACTTCTCAGGGTGGAAACCCCACTTAATAAATGCTCTTTTAGGTTCAAGAGTCTAGCTGAAGTATAAGTCTTCATATTGTAACATTTTTCTCATTGTGCATTTCCTTCAATTTCATTTTTCTTGGGTTTTAATCAGAAATTACCTCTTTAAAGATGTAATTTACATAACCATAAAATTCACCCTTTTATTTTATAGTGTACAATTCAGTGGGTTTTTAGCACATTCACAGTTATACAGTGATCACCAATCTCACATTTTTATAACCCAATAAAGAAAACCCACATCCATTAGCAGTCAATTCCCATTCCCCTGTCCCCAAAGCCTCTGGAAACCACAAATCTTTCTGTCTCTATGGAGTTGACTATTCTAGGCATTTCATGTAAGTGGAATCACATGATAGGTGGTCTTTGGTGACTTGCTTCTTTCACTTGGTATAATGTTTTCAAGGTTCATCCAAGTTGTAACATCTGTCAGTACCTCATTCCTTTTTATTGCCAAATAATATCCTTTTATATGGATGAAGCACATTTTGTTTATCCATTCATCAGTTGATGGACATTTAGAGTGTATTTGAGTAGAAGTTTTTGTGTGGACATATGTTTTCAATTCTCTTAGGCATATGCCTAGGAGTTGAATTGCTGGGTCATATGGTAACTCTGTTTTAGTTTTTGAGGAACTGCCAGACTGTTTTCAGAGAATATTTTCACAGACATATTGCTACCACATTGGATTTATACAAGAACAGGAATTAGCCAAAGAGCCCCAGGGAGCCATGCAACTAAACAGACAAGAGCTAGACATGATTCAGTGAACTTTAACCCAAACTATATCTGACCATACAGATGCTGAAGAGCAGGCAAAAACTGAATTTGACCAGAGCTCAGGAAAGCAATTGTCCTGGTCTGTGACTAGTGAGGACATAGCATAGGATCCTGGAGACCTGGGGTCCAGTCCCCACATACCCAAGCTCACTGAGTGGCCTTTTTCTGGGCCTCAGGTTTCTCATCTATAAAATCAGAAGTTACATGTCTTGATACGTTCTCACTGCCTTTAGTTCTACAGTCAACCCTTGGAAGACCCACATCTCTGTGGCTCACCCTCACAGGTAGCTGTGTACTTTTCTGGATAGACATATACTCTGAGCATGGCTGCAATGATAGGTGCACCCAAAGACCTTTCTGGACTGATGACAAGTGAGAGTTTTCCAGTGTCTGCTCAGTAGCAGGCAGAATCCGATAT
Organism: Arctocebus calabarensis; assembly: GCA_963573935.1. NCBI lineage: Eukaryota > Metazoa > Chordata > Mammalia > Primates > Lorisidae > Arctocebus > Arctocebus calabarensis. The sequence continues at coordinate 16,024 of CAUYON010055554.1, forward strand.
CCAGGGGATAGGTGGGATAGTGGTCAGTCACTGTGGCCTAAACACTTGGGCACCCAGTTCCCGGACACTGCAAAACAGAGTATGAAATTACCTTCAGGGAAAGAATAAAACAGAAGCAAGGACAATCACCATACCAAACTCCACATGTTTTGCTCTAGAGGAATAACATTTATTATATTTTATTCATTATAAACATGTATGTATTCGTTATAGAAAAAGTCAAAACATAAACCTACTGATGGAATATCAATGATACTGCCATCTAGAAATAACCACTAATTACATAGATTTCAAACAACATGTAGTACATGATAAATATATATAATTTTTGTTTGTCAAAGTAAGAAATTAATTTGAGCTAGGTAATCGTGGCTTACACCTGTATTTCTAGCACTCTAGAAGGCTGAGATGGGTGGATTGCTTAAGGTCAGGAGTTCAAGATCAGCCTGAGCAAGACCCAGACCCTGTCTCAACTTAAAATAGAAAAATTAGCCAGGCATTGTGGTGGGCACCTATAGTCCCAGCCACTTGGAAGGCTGAGGCAGGAGGATTGCTTGAACCCAGGAGTTAGAGGTTGCTGTGAATTAAGCACCATGGCACTCTAGTTTGGGGCAGCAGAATAAGACTCTGTCTCAAATAAATAAATAAATAATGCATTAATTTTAAAGATAACCGCTATTGGCTTGGCACCTGTAGCACAGTGGTTACGGTGCCAGCCACATCCACCGAGGCTGGCAGGTTCGAAACCAGCCTAGGCCTGCTAAACAACAATGACAACAAAAAATAGCTGGGTGTTGTGGCAGGCGCCTGTAGTCCCAGCTACTTGAGGGAAAGGGACTCGCTTAAGCCCAAGAGTTTGAGGGTGCTGTGAGCTGTGACACCGTGGCACTCTACCGAGGGTGACATACTGAGAATCTATCTCAAATAAAATAAAATAAAATAGGCTCAGCACCTGTAGCTCAGCGGCTAGGGAGCCAGCCACATACACCAGAGCTGGTGGGTTCGAATCCAGCCCAGGCCTGCTAAACAAATGACAACTGCAACCAAAAAATAGCCCAGAGTTGTGGCAGGTGCCTGTCATCCCAGCTACTTGGGAGGCTGAGGCAAGAGAATCGCTTAAGACTAAGAGTTTGAGATTGCTGTGAGCTGTGACGCCACGGCACTCCACCAAAGGTGACAAAGTGAGACTCTGTCTCAAAAAAATAAATAAATAAAATAAAATAAAAGGTTCTTGAAAAGGAACTGGTTGTTTCCGAAAGCCGTAGGCCGCCGCCGCCGTGAGACCTGCGCGCCTGACAGGGAGCGGGGAGCGCGTCCGGCTGCATCTCCTGCGAAGGCGGACAAAGAAGATGGCCTTGCGGTGCTACAGGGGCTGCGGCCAGCGCTTCGGCCCAAGAGCCACCCGACGAGGCTTGCAAATACCATCCAGGTGTTCCGGTCTTTCATGATGCATTAAAGGGTTGGTCTTGCTGTAAGAGAAGAACAACTGATTTTTCTGATTAAGCATTGTAGGCTGTACAAAAGGCAGACACAGTGGTGAGAAGCCCCCGGAGCCTGTCAAACCCAAAGTCAAGACTTCTGAGAAGAAAGAGCTCTCCGAATTGAAACCTACATTTCAGGAGCACATCATTCAAGCCCCCAAACCAGTAGAAGCAATAAAAAGGCCCAGCCCGGATGAACCAATGACAAATTTGGAATTAAAAATATCTGCTTCTCTAAAACAAGCACTTGATAAACTAAAGCTGTCGTCAGGGAATGAAGAAGATAAGAAGAAGATAGTGATGAAATTAAGATTGGAACCTCGTGTAACAATGGAGGATGTTCAAAGACATATCAGGGTCTGCAAAGTCTAGAAGAAGTCTGTGTTTATCATTCTGGAGTACCTATTTTTCATGAGGGGATGAAATACTGGGGCTGTTGTAGAAGAAAAACTTCTGATTGCAATACATTCCTAGCCCAAGAAGACTGTACAACAGGGAAACACATGTGGACAAAAAAGGATGCTGGGAAAAGGTGTTCCATGTGGGCATGATTGGCATCAGCCTGGGGGTGAGGTCACCCTTTCAGTATATGCTAAAAATTCACTTCCTCACCTTAGTGGAGTAGAAGCAAATAGTACATTGTTAAATGTGCGCATTGTATTTGAAGGAGAGAAGGAATTTCATGAAAATGTTAAATTAGGGGGTGTGATTGATATAAAGCAAAGTTATGTAACTATGACTGCCTCAAAGATTGAGATCACCATGAGAAAAGCTGAGCCTATGCAGTGGGCAAGCCTCCAACTGCCTGCAGCCAAGAAGCCGGAGAGACAAAAGGAAGATAGAACAGATTGAGAGAAAGAGGGGAAACAGAGCCATTCCCTGTTTCAGAATTCTTATCGTGTGAAGTGGTGGCTTGCTGCTGTAATCTTTTTTCATGTGTTATTTCTGAATCCGGCATTTCAGGGTCAAGATTAGTCTTTTTTAAAGCCAAAGTCAGTTTACTGTTTTGTGCGTCCCATCTTCCTTTTGAGTTACGTAAGATTGACTATTCATTTCTCACTTACAGTACCATGATTGTGTCCTGTACTGAAGAAGCTGGAAAATAGCTCATAAACACAGAGCTCAGCGAAATACTAAGCAACTTTTTTTCACATCTATCGTACCATAATTAGTAAAGCAAGGTGAAATATCCTGTTTTTAATCAATCTTTTCACGGATTTTACGTTCCTCTGATACTTGAAGATACTTGAGATGAAGCTCTACCTTTTTTTTCATGTGGCATTGATTACTTTTTAAGGAGGAAGAAGAGGTAGTATGGTTAGCTAAAGGAGAAGATGTGTATTGGTTAACAAATAAAAATTTGGGCTTGGCGCCTGTGGCTCAATGGGCTAAGGTACCAGCCACGTACACCTGAGCTGGC